>CM032230.1:4342500-4445000 GCA_019009955.1 Riptortus pedestris | reverse complement strand
GGTTGAGTCTTTTGTGCCAAATAAACTTCTTCACTTCCGCTATAGGTTTTAGCGTATATCTCGTTTATATTTCGGTATACTATAAAAATGTATATAACAAAAGTTACTCTAAATAACAAAGTGAACAACTTTTGTCATGTTTATATTTGCCAAAAAACCAATAGGAAACGAAATATCGCTATTTTTAATTTCAGGCCTCGACCCCCACTCCTGTTCGTCTCAGAGAATATTAATATAGCCTAAAGTCTAATTTCGGTTAATAGTAATTTACATACCAAATTTCATAAAATTCGGTTCCGCCGTTAATGCGTGAAAATGTAACAAACAAACATACACAAAAGAAACAAATTGCAGATATGGTGTCTATGACATGTGAAACGAAAAGTTATCGTGAAATATTGAAAAAAAAATCAATGTACAGACAGAGGTTACAATTTTATATATATATAGATATATAGATAGATAGATAGATTAAACTTCAAGAGGGAAATCTGCTTTGTTTACGCAGCCCCTGCGTGACGGACTTTTTAGTAGTAGGAATATCTCCTAGCATGCAGCATTTTGCAACCTGTTACACAGGTCAACAGGAGTAAGAGAAATATTTGATTCGACTTCGTTTTCATCATTCCTAGAAACATTTACTGACAGCTGAATATGATTTTTCGAAAACTTGTTAAAGTCTGCCAAGATGTACAATATACGGATGTGATAAAATGAGTTCATAGAAATGGAAAACGTACTACTTTAATTTATTAGGCATTCGATTAAAGATCATGTAACACCCTTTTAATCTGTGATTTTATAATTCTAGTATGTCTCGTCATTTTCAAAACAACTGAAACTAATTGTTGAGACACTCTCTTCGACAGTTTAGTATTTTTCACAGAATTCAGTTATCTCTTTTATAAGGGAGGCGTTTCGATTATTTCATCAAACTCTTCCGTCTTTCCGGTCTACCTATGCAGCTACGAGGCTGGCTGGCCTGATTGTTTAAATTCAGCCGCTTTCCGTTGTAGGGATTATTAACTTGTATTGAAAATTTACTGCCAGAGTAAATTCACGCATTCACGGTATAGTTTCCTGTATGTTTATTTATCTGTTGTAAGCCTTCGCTTGGGACATCTGCTTAGTTTACGCAGCCCCTGAGTAAAGGACTTTGGTTATATTGGCATCCCAACTTCTGACATAGCATGGCAATAATACTTTCAGGTAAGAGAGGCAATAACAATTTCATGTTGGTGCAAAGAACAACTTGCCTGCGCCTAAAGTTGTTCGGCCTTGTAATGTCTGAGAGTTGGAACTGTTGCCATTTAGCCAGCGAGTGCTCATCTCTAGAATGGCCACTTATTTCGAGAAGGGGTTTAGCAGCCTTCAAGGAGGTTAGCAGCTCTTTCATGGAATCTTGCAATATGTTTTTATTATTTCTTTTCCAAATATATTAACAGTCAAATCAGTAATTACCAATCTTTAGCTAGGTTTGTTAGTCTTTCTAATTAGTGTTATTCTTCACTGGTGGTTATAACAGCAGCTCTTCAAAGTACCTTTGCCTTAGATGAGGAAAATTAGAGTTTTAGGTTGCTGATGTGTAATATGCGAATTATAGTAAATGAGTATAAAAACCAGATCGTCTTGAATTTTAAAATTTGATATTTATCTATCTTATTATTATTCCAAGGTACAACATAGGCTGTACGAGAATCCGAATTTTCCATTGGAATGTGGGGGGGGGGATTGCTTTTACTTGAAAATACAAATTCCTCAAAGTCTTCGTTAATATTGGGTTTATCGAAAGTATGCAAAGAACAAATTGTGCTTAGAATAACAATTCTCTTATTCCTAAGCTAAATCACATTTATGAATTTTTTACTTCCACGACGCAAAACTTTATTTTTGTGTTTCATTAAAATGCCTAAACAGAATTGGAAAATTGTTAATATATATATATATATATATATATATATATATATATATATATATATATATATATATATATATATATATAAAGGGAATGAGTATTATCAATACGAGCAATGTGATACTTCATTAAGGGTTTCCTTTGACGCCACATTATATATTCGTTAATGTTGTTGATTTTGTCGGGAAAGTGTAAAGAATGAATTCGGTTTAGAACACATTTTAATGTCCTAAAACTTTATTTAGTTTAATGGATTTCCAATTTTGATTTCCAGTTACTGAATAGAATTCACCAGTGTTTTAAGATTATCAAGGATATGATTGTCAAAGTGGGCTATATTATGCTCCTCAAAAGTTGATAGGAGAGGGGATTGAAATAACCTTAATTCCATTTCCACGGGAAACCATTTTTATTTCAACCGACATCGACGGGTAACCAAGTTTCTGATTAGTTCCGGCTTCAGGTAACACGTCATACATTCTTATATCGTATTATTACAGAATGCCTGTACAAAATGTTATATTTTTTTACCGGATGATAAGATGATACAATCGTTTTATTTTTGATTTATTTGATGACATGAACGATATTCGCCTACATTCGTCCAATATGTCTAATTTAATGAATTATTTAGTGCTTCAGATATCCAACGTTTATATTTAACTAACCATTATTAAATCAATTACTTTCTGGATAAAAACAATTATAATCATAAACAAATGAAAGGTAGCGCTTTAGTTTTGTTACAATCATAATTTTATCATTATATAATTATTATAACTTAAACCAAACATTGTTATTAAATGAATGTTGTATACTTTCTGTGGAAATTCCAGAAAATAAAGCACCTAAGTGCATAAGTAGTGCACAAATGAGAAATAAAAATAAAAAACTTGCAAATACAAAGCAACAAGTGACCTGATAATCATACACATACTAACTGCAAAAACACTCAAAGGTACTTTTGACAAGTAGAACACATATGTATCTGAAAAGGACTGAGCATTCTATGTAAAGTTTAAAGAAAATGACAGGTTAGTGATGGACTTCAAACACTAAAGAGCACACTATAAAACAAAATTAACAATTATACAATCGAATGTTTAGCAAATCGCTAAATGATACAACCTCCTTATCTAACTTTTATTTAGGGAATTCTGCTAAGCTTTACATTTTGTTTGTCATATGCAAGATGGAGCTAAAATTTAGCGTGCAATGTTTAGCTTGTTAGTGATAGGAAAATCTAAGTATTGGTGTGAAGCATTGAACGTGAGTGCGTATGGGAATGGATGAGTAAGGAGATGTTGATCGGTGTGCTAGGAGCTAATATGCAAATGGGATGCTGTGGTATCTGCTCTGGTTCTGGTGACGTACTACTTGCACTGGCATTAATTAGATGACGGAATCGGCCTACGTCATTCCTGCTCAATATACATCACAGCTGGCAACTCGATTCAGGGAATGGGCTTTGAAGTGGAATAAATAGGTTACTACTATGCTTCAGGCATTAACCCCACGCTCAAAAAGTCCATGACGCAGGGGCTGCGTAAGCCTAGCTAATTTCTCAAGTGCTTGTATGACTCACTTGTCATCTTATCTCACCACATATTCTGCTGAAAATAAGAAAAAAATACTCACTTAATATTTGAGTCACCAATAAATTGTAGACCATCAATATTTTAACAAGATGGGTCTATAACATTTTAGCAGATTTCCCTTAACGGAAATCAGCTATTGAGGTTGTACTCATGACGGAATTTTCGATTTTTTTCTTCAAATGTCCATCGATCCTACCTAGTAGATGACGAAAATGAGGTCCGTTCAAAACTATATATATATATATATATATATATATATATATAATAATATATATAATATATATAATTTTGTCTGTTACCCGCTCGCTTCAAGCGGGTCCGCAAATTTTGTTTGATCTTTAACAAACTCGATATTTAGTAGTTTTATGTAAAAAAAAAAAATCAAGTTTGTTAATGGCTGATATCGGACCATAATTATTGTACGAAAGTTTGAGAAAGGGATTGGAATACATTTAATTCGTTTCACGGCGAAAACATTTGCTATTAACACATATGCAGGTAATAGATTTCTAAAATAGTTCGCTATGAAACATGTCATATTCTTTATGAAAGAACGTTTGCCATAATTAACGTTAATTTTGCACGGAGTACAATCGTTTTTTTTGGTCTCTTTTGCTTGTGAGTTTATTGTGCAGACGTTTAGTAAATCGTCGCTCCAATAGGTTTAGAGATCATGTCCAATAGTTTTAATTAAGACAATTATGATTATTATAGTTGATATCAATGTGGATAACTACCATTATTAATCACTACTTTCTGGATGAAGACATTTTATCATATACAAATGAAGGAGGTTTAGTTTTTTTCCCAAACATCTATAGTTTTATATTTACTCCAATAAAAAATTTAGTGTCAATGAATGGTTAAATATGATTAGCAAGATGATAAAATTTTACAGAACGTAAAACTTAGATTATAGCATAAAATAGTGCTAAATGACATACAAAAAAAATTAATCCAAGAGCAAAGGTACCTAATTTCATTACTATTAAAAAATTCCAAAGGCTTTAGACATCGCCAAACTCTGACTAATGGTACTTGTAGCCAACCTTGTTACTGAAAAGGTTGACACATTATTCTGTTTAAAGAACGTGAAAGGTACTTAAAAAGAACACTAGTAAGAATTAGCATTATAATGAACTGCTTGGCAGTCGTTATAAACACCTCTTTTTACATTTATTTGGGAATTCGCCTTTTTTACATTTTTCGTCATACACCGTTCATAAAGTTCGCCTCAGTTAATATAGTGATAGAAACTAACGTATTGGAATTGCGTGACGCGTGGGATGGATGTAGTCAAGTTTGATTTCTCGAGCAAAGCGCAATCATGCTGTGTAGACTGCTACTGCGGGAGTACTACTTCCACTATTAAGAAGGAATGGACTACTCATCTGCTCATATACTCAAGTGAACTCGATTAAGGAATGGTTTTGAAGTGAATCGAATGGTATCTATATTTAGGACCTTTACCCTCATCTGTGTAAAAGTCGATCAGGCCGGGATTGTTAATAGTTAATTTCTCTTTTGTTTGACTCACTTGTCATCTTATTTTCACAATATTTCTAAAATTCGAAAAATTAGTACTAAGTAATATTCTTTCATAATTGTTAACCATTAATTTTTAACAAATGTTTATAGATTTTCAATAACTATTTCAGATATTGAATTCTACTCAGCGGATCGACAGTCGATTAAATAGCTTTATGTTTGACTATGTCTATATCTTAAGCAATAGATATAAAATCATTTTTAGCAGGCGTAACCTTAATTGACTTAAAACAAGCTTTCTGCCTAAACACTATGTAAATGAATTTGTGAGCTTGATTGGGATATTATTATAAAAGATGGTTTTAGTTTTCCCAAGTCGGCCTCCTTTGTGAAATGCTAAAATCATTCCTGAGTATTCTGCATTATAGATCTTAGAGATGCCTAGCCGCAACCGAGCGAGACTCGAGTGATCCGTGGTATGATGGACATATTGACACACCCTCCATTAATCAAGGAATGCCTGCAATTAGTTCATTTTGAAAATTTAGTAAAACCCTCGTTATTAGGAGTCGAATGGAAAATTTGCATTAAAACAATTATTGAAAATTTATTGTATTATATATAAATATTGTTATATATACTTTTTCTATTGCTAGAATGTTAACCGTGACACACACACACACACACACACACACACACACACACACACACACCGAAGCACCAATTTATATACATTTTTTAAATTCAAGGTTTCAGAAATCCCCCCCCCCCCTTCTCCCACTGGTCCGATTTTAACCGTATCTTGTTGGGGATTGTGTAAGATCTTGTTATGCACCCTCTGTTTTCATAGAAATTGATTTAAGTGAATGGAGGATTTAGAAGAGGGATAAAATAAAAAAAAAGTACAGTTTTTAGGGATAGAAGAACTTTGTAAAGGGCCTTTTTTGGTTATCATGAAAAGATGTATAAATTATGATCTATGAGATTTTTTTGACCTGGTGCACCGGAACGGAGATAGCGTAATTTCAAATGAAATGCGTCGGACATTTCGTATATTAAATTTAATATTAGTGGAAAGGAAGTCATCTGATGCATGACCATATCAGTTTCCCCCCTGTAAAATGAGCTTTGTGCTTGTTTGTATGTTGTAAGGGTACTACTTTTGTACAAAATTAGAACAATCATGCATAGAAATATTTGTTGTAAAAGAAAAAAATTTTGTTGTACCTAGATTTAATATATGCATGACTCCTTATTGAGTAGCTGATGGAGAGTGCCAGGTAGACATAGCTTGAAGGCTAATCCCAAATAGAAAGGCAAGTCACCTCTTTCACTAGACATGTAGCACTTTATACAACATCCCGCCCGCTGCCAGGCTAAACTGTAATGGATTCATGTTTGAACCAAGTCCTCCTACAAGCAGCCTATTATCCCCTCAAACCCTAATCCTATATAGCTTACCTTTCAACGAACGTGGCCAAGAAAGTTTTAGGAATACAAAGTTTGGTGAATTATTAGATCAGTGATTTTTTTTATCTGAGGCTCAGAGATACGTCGGTCGACTGTTCTGCGGGACAGTTAAACCATGCGATGTACGAACTGTCAGTACCCCTCCTGAGTTCTGTGAGGTTTTGGGGCTGTGATTTTGGAACTCTAAAGGTAGGGGACCCTGCAATGGGCGCTGCCTGGTGGGATTGTAAAGAATTGCAACCTTCCTTAGCGTTATACACCCAGCATGGTCACAGCATTATTTTATATTTGTATATCAGTTATATCGTTGGTTCACCCATGTTTTATTATGTATTTTTATGATTATTAGTATATGATTACTATTATCCTATTATATTATGTTACAACTATTATTATATAATATTTCGACTATTATATTTTATTAAAGCTATTATCATATTATAACTTTAATTTTAATATTATCTACATTGTGGTGCAATGAGGGTGCTAGAGTATAATGTACTTTTATAAATATGGATATGATTATGATTGTATATATATATAAAATATATGGTTCTGAGTTTGTCTATGTCTGTTTTCTACAAACATATAAGGCTGTGACCATGCTGGGGTGTATAACCTTAAGGAAGGTTGGAAACAGTTTTCTTTTGCTTAACCGCAAATGCAATAACAAATGTATAATTTAGTATTTAAGGCATTCTAGTCTTGGTAAGTACGAACAACATACACCACACTGTAACACTATATAGCTGTTACACTATATAGCGTAGTACATGTTTACAGCCCTGAAGAAGAGAAAATAAAATTCATGAAATATTGGCCAAGACTGAAACTTCTTTCATTAACTTTGACCACAAGCCTCAACAAACAACCATACTCTATAATAATAACCACGTCGAAAACATTTATGCAATTCTCTCTCTATCTCTCTCTCTCTCTCTCTCTCTCTCTCTCTCTCTCTATATATATATATATATATATATATATATATCTTCATCAGAGTTTTGATTCATCTTTACTTATTAATATTGCCCATCTTGGTATATGTTATATATCTAGGGGACATTTGAAAACAGTTAGACAAAATATCTGGCTGTCTTTTAACAATCTGCAACTGATTTCATTAAATCATTGAGAAATCAGCATAAATCAATCAAATGCTACGACTAAAAAAGAAGAAGAAAAAGTACTGTTAATTGAGCGGAGTTATTGGCCGTGGAAATAATGAAAAAATGCGAACCGAATTGGTAGAGTATTGGAGAATTTAATGAGTGCCCTCCAAATCGAGTTGCCTTTGACTGGGATTCGATTAGAGGCAAATTAGCAGCCTCCAATGGCGGCCCTTACTTACCACAAACTCTAATACATTTTAACTTTTCTTCGTAAATAACTCAAGTAATTTTTATTAAGGTTAACTCTTCATATTTAATTGACAAGGAATGTTTCATTTTGCCTTGAAACTTTAATAAGCGATAGGTGATAGTTCTATATAGATGAAGCAGCGTTTGGGAGCTCAGTATATTTATTAAAAGTCCGTCACGCAGAGGCGGCGTAAACTAAGCAGATTTCCCACGCAAAGGTTTCCAATAGATAAATATACACACTGGTAACCACCGCGAATATTAAGAGAATAAATACAAACGGTAATGAGAAATCCGTCAGAATTGTTAACAAACAGGCCAGCCACCCTGAATTCTAGACCGGAAATAACAACCATTAATGAAATATATCGTAATATAACATATTAATTTTATTGAAAACTATTTACAATAGCTAGTGCTGTAATTTGTAATGAATCAGAATAATTGAAATCACAATTGCTTATGTTTTAGTAAACCGAGAAAAGAAAGGGGGAGGGGGTCAACAAAATGTTTTACGAATATCTCACTAAGTAAAAGTCCAATGAAAACAATATTCCTTATTTAACCTTACAATAAAATGGTTCATGATATAACAGCTCATTATTAATATATTATGAGTGGGAGTGGCAGTTAATATTTATGATACAGAAAATATGTAATATATATTAATTATCAATTTAACTTCACTTTAATATCAGAGGACAATATTTATAGATCATTTAATTTGCAATAAGATTAGTTCTTTATACTTTTCCGATCCGACTTATAGTAAATGAGACATTTCGAATTTTCAAAATTCCCCCCTCCCACTGTCCGATTTCAGCCATTAATGAACTTGATCTTCCTTTTTAGATACAACGATTAAATATGGAGTTTGGTAACGATCACACAAAAATTGCGACAGCGATAACAGACTTTTATATATATATATATATATATATATAATTTTGAACGGACTTCATTTTTGGCATCTGCTGGATAGGATCTATGGAAATTTTTGAAACTCGCGTCATGAGTACAACCTCAATAGCTGATTTCTCTTAAGGGAAATCAGCTAAAATGTATTAAATACGTCAATGTTTATTTACTGCGATGATTGTCGCGCATACCTAGAACATTATCTGACTGGGCTGCGTAAACTAAGCAGATTTCCCTTCCGCTGGAAATGTTATGCTCATGATCAGATTTCACCATATCTTTTATATTTATTCCCAAGTAAGAACCCTATTCATACAGTAAGTCCAAAATTTGAGATATTTAGTAATTGAGGTACTAGAAGTGAAAATTGGATTTTTAGAAGTGAGGGTTTAAAAAAGTTTTACAACAAACCCCAAGTTTGATATATATACACACACACACTCATATATTTATTGTGTCTATTGCCTGTAGTATGGATTTTGAGTGATGCTTGAGCAATAAAGTGAATTTTTTGAATAAAGTAGTTTGGTCTGTTGGCCATTTCCCGTGTTTCAGCAGATTTTATTATACGAAAACAGCTACTGGAGCTATATCTACGCATAGTACGATTTTCGAAAAACCTTTTTGAATTTCCACCGATCATATTCAGGAGATGACGTAAATGAGGTACATTCAGAACTATATATTTTGTACATTAAAGATCATATCTGTTATTGCCCGAAATCGGACCTGGAATATTGGTGGTTTAGAGAGGGGGGGGGATGGATCAGAAAATTCAGAATATTTCCGTTATTAGGAGACGGATCATAAAATGATTGGAACCAACCTTGTTGAACTTTCGATCGTTATTATTATATCGAAACATTGTATGCAATCAATATTATTCCAAATTTGCGTTGCAAACTTTATTGGAACTGCCCAACATGGCCTATTTGCCACCTCTTCAGAGGCTATCCCTTTTAAATAAAATATAATAAAGTTATTAATACCACTAATTTAACACATCCCTTAAAATTCTTTTGCTATATATTGTATCAGCATGTGCCCAGATCTACGACACATTTATCAAATCTAATTATAAATTGCTACTTACATTTCTGAACTGCTCGATTTCCTTTTATTATATCTAAGTTTTCTTTTCTCTAAAAGGTTAAAGCAACACATAATACGTATAGGCAATAATGAAAATAAAACTGCTTTGACGAATCATTCTATCTCCAGGAAACACACATTCAATTTTGAAAAAGTTCAAATAATTCTATTTGATTAATTGATAAAGAAAAAAATAATACTAAACGGAAAATAAAAGAGAATATTCACATAATAACAAAATAGAAAAAGGGCAGTAAACAAAAAAACAGAAATCAAATACCTCAATCATATATTCTACAACATTTTATCTTAAATTAATCGATTTTAAATTATATCGTGAAATAATCGATTAGTAGTCAGCTGACTTAACCTACATCGGGAACCTCTCAGTATCAACTACCTCCTCTGTGAGGACAATCGCAACGAATGTAAAAGGGAAATGACCACTTCAGAAAAGTAAGTAGCAATTAAAAAAACCACGAAACATGTAGAGCAGTTTAAATAATGTACAAAAAAAAAGTTTTTTATTGGAGGTCCTTTCCATAAAATATGAAGAATATATAAATATTATTTGGCCCAGAATAAGAAGAGTAAATCGTTATTGTGATTATGGGATCAATTAGGATATTATTCACTTCTACTAGTCGGCTTTTTTTTTCTTGAAATAGAAAATACATGCTGAGATGAGATTTGTAGTGTGTCATTCCAGCCCTGGTGGACCTTTTGATTTCTGGATTAACTGTTTATCATAGAATAAAAAAACTCATGTGGACGTTGTTGTTATTTGGCTGAGCTGAGTGGATAAGTTTGTCGTGAAATCCTTGTAGAGCTGGCTGAATGCCTTGGAATAAGTAGAACATTTGTCAGGGAGGAGGTGTCAGGAAAATCCACCTTGACTGATAGTCCCTCCTTCTAGCACAATACCTCTTTTCATTTCTCTTTGGCGGTTTGCTAGCTGGATTTTATTTTCTGACGTCAGCCAACTACTAATGACCTCTTGTCACGTTACTGACAGACAACAACATTTATATATTATTTATTTCCGTTTTTACAGCTTTATTTAACACAATAACAATTCTATATTACAAGTGATATATTCATAGCTCTTTGTATACATCTCGCTGCGGTCACACATAGATGTGAAGCTGAAGAATGAAAATTACTCAAAGCCGAACCGCTTAAAAAGAAATTAAGAATGTGAAGTTCACCAACAACACAAAATAAAATAAATGGAAATTCAAAATTAAACGATCAAACGATCATCGGAAAGAAATTAATGATTATTAAAATCGTCTTGTTTCTGAACTGATTTGGCTCCCACATGACGCTTCACCTGTAGAAAGAGAACAATAAGAGGTAACTCCAACAAGGACTACATCGTTACATAGGATCTCCCACTAGTTGTCCCAGTCAGAGAATGGTTTACATACAAGGCAGGTCGAGGTAGCTGATTTAGATACATTTATTTTTTATTTATTTATTGGAGCTTCACAGCATTGGCGATGTTGCTCTAAACAAAAGCTTCGTAATTAAAAAACTAAACAAAACAAAACTCAACTGATTTAGATACAAACGTCAAGAAATATAAAAAATATATAAATGTACATATTATTATAAAAATATAATAAAACTAATAAAAAAATGTTAAATGGGGACTTATCCCGAAATTGAATAAAACTCTAATGATAAACGAGCTTTATGCAGGCATGACAATACTTTTGACAAACTTAACTTAATATATTAATCATTTAACCGAATATAAGCTATTAGTTGCTATTTTTATTTTTCCCTGTACTCATGTTTGTATCAATATAATTTTCTGACAGCTCTTATAAATATTGAGTGCAAAGAGCAGAACGTTATTAATTTTGTCATTGCTTCGGACTTTGCTCTAGATGATCCATTACATCCTATGCCGGGCAAAGTATAAACATCCATCTTTTTATTTTCGGCTCATCTCGATGTACCAGAAAATTTGATAAACATATTATTTAGTGTCTGCTCAGAGTATTTAATGTTTGATAAATATTCAAGATACACAATAAACCTTGTTTGTATGGTTTAAGTCAATCACTTATAAACAACATGGCGTTTTAAAGTATTTAAGGTCTAATAGTCTATTTAAAGAAATATAATCCAAAATACTTTTACTCAATGTTTTAATGTGTTGAAAGCTTTATGAGTATAAATGATTATGTATTATGTGCTTTATTTATTTTATCACTAGAGTAAAGCTCTTCTGTATTTTACAATTCGTTATATCATATTGGATTTAAAGTTTATCTCTAGTATTTAGTATATGATGGTTGAGCTCCTTACATGGCAGTTTGCACTCATTTGCTGTCTAACTTCCCGACGAAGCTCATCCTTTTACTTTAATAACACAATTGATGAATAAAAAAGAAGACTCCTATACTGCTTTAATTTGGCATTGTTGACATCGTATTAAATACTTTTGACGCAAAGTATAAAACATAATTTCATTTATAAGTGTTATGTAATGCAATCTAAGATTTATTACACTGTTGAAGATGATGTTGTCCCGACCAAATTGGAGTGGTCGAATATTATTTTATTTAAATGATTTATATATAAAAAATATATATTTTATCTTAAATACAATTCTGTATGTTGAATGTGCGATAAATGCAATGTCCGTGATCCGGTGTTCGACTTGAGGGAGGCAACACTACGGGTTATCACTTCCACGCGGTTATTGTGTCCAGGAAAAATGTTCAGAATCGTATATATCCTACCTAGGAAATGTCCTAGGCGGCGTGTTGTATTACCGGTTGACATCTCGGGCAAATGTATTAAGACAGGATACACGGTGAGTAACTGAGAAAGCCAGAGCGTTAGCAGAGGGAAGCACTAGACTGACTCAGTTTTCGCCGGGCCAATTCAGGAAAGTTAACACTTTCGTTGCTGACAGAAAATGGTTTGTCTTACCGTGGGCTAAAGTGTTTTTTGTTCCATTTAATACTAAACAGGTTTAAAGTTACTAAAGTTTTAACCTTTTTGAGGGAAAAGAGTATTTAATGGTTATGGCGTCATGAGTATGACCTCAATAGCTGCTTTCCATTAAGGAAAATCTGCTTAAAAAAATACTAACGAACTGCACTGTGATACTGGTAGCGCCGGAGGCTCCAATTTTACTCTGGGTTCCGCTACATCTTCATACACATAAAATGTGTTAGAAGATTATTTCCGAGCAATGTAGGCTCTGCAACAAAGTTTCTAGTCTATTCAACATATTACGGCAGGATGTGTGGCGCAGGCTGGTTCAGAGACACAATAATTTTGGATACATAACCAAGTAAGTTCTATAAAACTCGGGATGGAGGGCAGAGAAATTCCGTATTATCGCTGTAACCCTCAACAATTAATTACTGGCCACCATAACAAGGCATTCTCATCATTAATAAGGAAAATAACTGAGCCGATATCATAATATAGGTTAAGCAATTGCCGAGAAATGGAGAAAACAATCAAGTTAGCTGCAGAATTAAAGGATCTCTACAAAATGGAATCAAATTGAAATAACCATTGTTATTTCAACAAATGAACAATTGCCTAAATATTCTGCCAAAGCGTAAAATATTAAAATTTACCTCAGGGCATAATTTAGTATTCCCGAACATCAGGATAACCAGTAAATTACTGTATACCCAACCAAGTGCTTTTAACCGGTTGAATGAATCTTCCCCCGGTAAGAAGATTTCCAGGAAACACAACGAAACCCCACCTAATAATAATTATTATTATTGTTACAAATTATTATTCCTGTTATTATTATTATATTCGGCTAGATGTGAAATACTTTCTGGGTTTGAATACAGGCAGAGGCACAATAACGCTGTAATACCTTCAGCTCTAGCAGAGACATTCGGAGTGGTGGGTAGAAAGGTTGTTTATTGACGCTGTAATACCTTCAGGCTCTAGCAGAGACATTCGGTGTGGTGGGTAGAAAGGTTGCTTATCGACGCTGTAATACCTTCAGGCTCTAGCAGAGACATTCGGAATGGTGGGTAGAAAGGTTGCTTATTGACGCTGTAATACCTTCAGGCTCTAGCAGAGACATTCGGAGTGGTGGGTAGAAAGGTTGCTTATTGACGCTGTAATACCTTCAGGCTCTAGCAGAGACATTCGGTGTGGTGGGTAGAAAGGTTGCTTATTGACGCTGTAATACCTTCAGGCTCTAGCAGAGACATTCGGAATGGTGGGTAGAAAGGTTGCTTATTGACGCTGTAATACCTTCAGGCTCTAGCAGAGACATTCGGAATGGTGGGTAGAAAGGTTGCTTATTGACGCTGTAATACCTTGAGGCTCTAGCAGAGACATTCGGAATGGTGGGTAGAAAGGTTGCTTATTAACGCTGTAATACCTTCAGGCTCTAGCAGAGACATTCGGAATGGTGGGTAGAAAGGTTGCTTATTAACGCTGTAATACCTTCAGGCTCTAGCAGAGACATTCGGAATGGTGGGTAGAAAGGTTGCTTATTAACGCTGTAATACCTTCAGGCTCTAGCAGAGACATTCGGAATGGTGGGTAGAAAGGTTGCTTATTAACGCTGTAATACCTTCAGGCTCTAGCAGAGACATTCGGAATGGTGGGTAGAAAGGTTGCTTATTGACGCTGTAATACCTTCAGGCTCTAGCAGAGACATTCGGAATGGTGGGTAGAAAGGTTGCTTATTGACGCTGTAATACCTTCAGGCTCTAGCAGAGACATTCGGAATGGTGGGTAGAAAGGTTGCTTATTAACGCTGTAATACCTTCAGGCTCTAGCAGGGACATTCGGGAATGGTGGGTAGAAAGGTTGCTTTTAAACGCTGTAATACCTTCAGGATCTACTAGCAGAGACATTTCGGATTGGTGGGTAGAAAGGTTGCTTATTGACGCTGTAATACCTTCAGGCTCTAGCTGAGGACATTCGAAATGCTGGGTAGAAAAGGTTGCTTATGATTGACGCTGTAATACCTCAGGCTCTAACAGAGACATCGGAGTGAGTGGGTAGAAAAGGTTTGCTTATTGACACTGTAATACCTTCAGGGCTCTAGCAGAGACATTCGGTGTGGTGGGTAGAAAGGTTGCTTATTGACGCTGTAAATACCTTCAGGCTCTAGCAGAGACATTCGGAATGGTGGCTAGAAAGGTTGCTTATTGACACTGTAATACCTTCAGGCTCTAGCAGAGACATTCGGAATGGTGGGTAGAAAGGTTGCTTATTGTCACTGTAATAACATTCACGGTTCTAGCAGAGACATTCGGTGTGGTGGGTAGAAAGGTTTGCTTATTGACGCTGTAATACCTTCTGGCTCTAGGCAGAGACAATACGGATGGTGGGGTAGAAAGGTTGCTTATTGACACTGTAATACCTTCAGGCTCTAGCAGAGACATTCGGTGTGGTGGGTAGAAAGGTTGCTTATTGACGCTGTAATACCTTCCGGCTCTAGCAGAAGACATTCGCGAATGGTGGGTAGAAAGTTGCTTATTGACGCTGTAATACCTTCAGGCTCTAGCAGAGACATTCGAAATGCTGGGTAGAAAGGTTGCTATATGACGCTGTAATACTTCAGGCTGCTAGCAGAGACACTCGAAAATGCTGGGTAGAAAGGTTGCTTATTGGACGCTGTAATACCTTCAGGCTCTAGCAGAGACATTCGGAATGGTGGTAGTTAGAAAAGGTTGCTTATTGAGACACTGTAATACACTTCAGGCTCTAGCAGAGACATTCGGTGTGGTGGGTAGAAAGGTTGCTTATTGGATCGCTGTAATACCATTCAGGACTCTAGCAGAGACATTCGGAATGGTGGCTAGAAAGGTTGCTTATTGTCACTTGTAATACATTCAGGGCTCTAGGCAGAGACATTCGGAATGGTGGGTAGAAAGGTTGCTTATTGACACTGTAATACCTTCAGGCTCTAGCAGAGACATTCGGAATGGTGGCTAGAAAGGGTTGCTTATTGGACGCTGTATATACCTTCAGGCTCTAGCAGAGACATTCGGAATGGTGGGTAGAAAGGTTCGCTTTTTGTCACTGTAATTCCTTCAGGCTCTAGCAGAGACATTCGGTGTGGTGGGTAGAAAGGGTTGCTTATTGACGCTGTATTACCTTCAGGCTCTAGCAGAGACATTCGGAATGGTGGCTAGAAAGGTTGCTTATTGACACTGTAATACCTTCAGGCTCTAGCAGAGTGACATTCGGAAATGGGGTGGGTAGAAAGGGTTGCTATTGACGCTGTAATACCTTATGGCTTCTAGCAGAGACATTCGGTGTGTGTGGGTAGAAAGGTTGCTTATTGACGCTGTAATAACTTCAGGCTCTAGCAGAGGGGGACATTCGGATTGGTGGGGTAGAAGGTTGCTTTTTGACGCTGTATTACCTTCAGGCCTCATAGCAGAGACATTGGGAATGGTGGGTAGAAAGGTTGCTTATCGACGCTGTAATACCTTCAGGCTCTAGCAGGGACATTCGGAGTGGTGGGTAGAAAGGTTGCTTATCGACGCTGTAATACCTTCAGGCTCTAGCAGAGACATTCGGAATGGTGGGTAGAAAGGTTGCTTATTGACGCAGTAAATACCTAATGAGGCTCTAGCAGAGATATTCGGATATGGTGGGTAGAAAGGGTTGTTTATTGACGCTGCGTAATATACCTTCAGGCTCTAGCAGAGACATTCGGAATGGTGGGTAGAAAGGTTCTTTATTGACCCTGTAATACCTTCAGCTCTAGCAGAGACATTCTGAATGGTGGGTAGAAAGGTTGTTTATTGACGCTGTAATACCTTCAGGCTCTAGCAGAGACATTCGGAATGGTGGGTAGAAAGGTTGTTTATTGACGCTGTAATACCTTCAGGCTCTAGCAGAGACATTCGGAATGGTGGGTAGAAAGGCACCCAAAAATGAGTTCTTTGCCTTAACCTAACACGTATCTCTAACAAAAAAAAATATAAAGAAAATAAATAAAACAGAAGAGAACAACAACAACAAAAAAGCCTCAAACACAGTTGTTTAAAAATAATACATCATGACCATAAATATACTCATAAAAATAAAATAATATAAAAACAAAAGACAAAACATTACTCCTAGAAATACAACTATCTTAAAACTAAAACTAGCACCAAACGCCTTTGTAAGACAGGGTTACCGGCAGAACCCTCACCAAGCCTGGCTCCACATCAGCGAGCTTGGCAACAGCCATCTTCAGCTCCAGCTGATCATATTTGCTTTTCTTCCTAAAGAAGCTGTCTTCCAAGGGTCCCGCCGCGGTGACCACGTGCACATCAATAATAGCGGCCTTGCCTTTATAATCCACGACTAAGTCCGGCCTAAATTTACTCTGTGGGGTAATAAAAACATTTTCATGCCACGTGTGCCACCCTCTCATGATGAAACCCCGCCTTACAAATCTCATTATCTCGTCGTGCCGGTATATCCTTAGCCTGCGAGTATATGGGCAGATGCTCATGATGTGGGCCATGTGGCCCCCTCCGCTCCGGCTGACCCCGGGATATGCTCATCCTGGTAAGGATTGCCCCTACCACAATCCTCGAGAAAGCAACGAATTGCTCTCCCGACAATTCCGCCGCTCTTGAACTCATCCATGCAGTAGAGGCAGTCACCTTTCTACATTCACTCAAATCCTTACAGTCAACCCTTGCATACAGCTCATTCATACATGTCACGTTCACATCCAGGACATTTTCAGGTGGCACCAACCCCCCACCAAGCCCTTGTCTCACCTTCCGCGACGCTCCTTTCTCTCCCAATAAGTGACCAGCTAACCCTAACCATTTGGCCATAAGAAAGGGTACATTTGAAGCGAACGAAGGAATTCCAGTCCCACCATTCCTCCGACCAGCATGAATAAATGCATTACAGGAATCCTGTAGGAGATGCAGCCATTTGCGTACAAAAGCCCTTATACCCACATCCATTCGACGGAGCTCAACCCGGTTTGGTTTTCCATGCACCAACCCATGGAACCACCGGGGTAAAACGTAAGTCTTCACAGCTTCCATTTTCTGCTGCGGCTTCAGTGGCGCTCTATCCATCTCTTAGATCTTAGACATCACGTCCATCCAATTAGGCACAAAAGGCTCAGCACCACGATGAGAAAACGGGACGCTAAGGTACACCCAGACATCTTCAACTCCGAGAGCCCGAACAGGTTGTTCGGAAACCCTAAGACCCGATGCCGGGAAAACCATGACCACCCTTCGTCGGCATGAGGACCTAAGCTCAAACCGCGACACACTTCCCTGAATTTAGCTACAAATCACAATCCCGAGGCGCACATTCCAGCCGTCTCAGAGACACGTTGAGACCTTCTTCCGAGGATACTAGAAGAATGAGATCGTCCGCATAGGTAATGAACGACAACAGTACCCAAAAGAAAGCCGACTCGGGTCCGTGATGCCTCCATCACATGGTCATTGACCATATTGAATAAAATCGGTGAGAGCGGGTCACCCTGCCTTACCCCACGGCCAGGCAAAATGTCCCTCGAACACCGACCTCCAGCATAGATCACCGAGACGTCCCCTGCATAGATACCATCAAGATAACGAACAAATCCTTCACGTAGACCACGGGCTCTAGCAACAGCCAGGATCGCATGACGACTGATTGAATCAAAGCATTTTTGACATCCAGGACTGCTAAGCAAATGTTCCGTTTCTTCCTCCAAGCATTCTGGAGCACAGAGTCCAAGAGAAAAACATTGTAGGCACCCCATCAATGCCACTCAGAAACCCCTTTCTGTTCCGGAACATGCTGGACGATTGATGCCAGCCTGAATGCCAAAATTCTGTGCAAATGACGGACAAAAACAGAGGCCACAGCGATCGGCCGGTAGTATACCAGGGTCTAACTGGAATGTCTGATTTGGGGATCATCGTGGACCGCGCACGAAGCTGCCCACACGGAACCTTACGATTAGCATGGATACAGTTAAGGACAGCCTCGCACGCAGCCCACGCCAGGAACTGTCCGCCATTTCTCTGATGAAACACCATCCAGTGCTGTCGCGGAATCGCTTTCGGGCATATGCCTTGCGGCCTCCTCCGGCGTGATATGCGCCCAGATACTGGATGCATCATTGATTCTAGGACCTTCAACACGAGGAGTCGTCCAGGGGCTCGACCTCTCCTCCATAATTGGTGCCCAGTAAGCCTCCAGCTCGCCTACTCCATGAGTACCACCGGGTTTAGCGTCTCCTAGGATCTCCGCAACCGCCTCCTTCTTATCTTTATTCCAGGGATCCTGGATCCTGGTGTAGTCGACACGCCGGGGATTTCTCCGTCGGGGGCCATACTCCCGTCCAAAGGGTTCGCCGAATCCTGTAATCCTCTCCCAGGCGGTACATCTTTGCCAGCTAGGTGAAGCCCAATCCATTGCTCCATTGCGATCCCGATGCTTGCATGCAGAGAAATTATACCCTAACCAACAGCACATTATTATGAAGATCTTATAATAAAGTATAAAGAAGTAAGAACTAAGGAGGGTGTGTATAATCATACTGAAGCGTCAATTAGAATAGTAAACTTCCATTTATACAAGAATAAAGATTTACTTCAGCTATCCATTAATTACATCCCCTACAAAAAACAAACAACATATTTCTCATTATGAAAAGTAAAAATGGAATATTTAATAATAGTATATTATCAATTTACCCATAGAAGTTATTCCAATAACTTATTTTCTGGTTCTGCAAATTTCCTCAGTGCTTTACTGCATTTATAGAATAGAATCCTTCCCTCAACAGGCCATCGGTATGCTATTTTCATAATTGTTTGTTTTAAAAGATATCTTTCCTTTGAAAGCAGTGTACAGTCATGTGTGAGATGAAAGTCTTTAAATGTTTTTCTTTATTTGTTACCGTCTAATACTGTTACCATTTGTTTATGATGCCTGTGTTTAGTAAAGGTTTAATATGTGTCTTCGGTATTTTTGAGTAGCCTTCTTTAATTTCGGAAGATTTAGAAGCTGACTCAACAACAAGCTGGGCCGGTCTAATAGTCGGGCGGCGAGATCAACGGAAAAGGGCCGAGACTAGCCTAGATCTCGCAGACGGACTTCACCGAGAACATTCTTAGCACCAACTGTCCTTCCATTAACCGGTTCCTTTTATCTACTTTGTACTTCTTAAATTCGTGAACAACTCAGTGTAGTTTTTCATGTACGCAGTTTTCAGAACACTATATGTAGTAATAATATAAAAAAATATATATAAGTTGGCTCCTTCTCCCTAGATGGTTTAAATTTATTATGTTGTGTTCTAGAGCCAGCCAGACTGCCATTAGTCACATAGGTTTACTTTATGAGACATAAAGAGTACTGGCTTTATGCACAAACTACTCAAAAATTAATAATTTACAGATTACTAAAGATTGCCAACTCTAGTAGCACCAAGAAGTTGATTTTATCCTACTCCAAGTTACTTTGCCACTTATTACAGTTCCTATGATAAATAACATATCGCCGAAATTGTACACGGTACAATATATTTGTTATTATGTTAAACACAAGGACATTTATTAATAAGGGAATAGGGTTGATCTGTTGGTAACATGTCTAGTGGTATTCAAGGAGTATCTTAATTGTGCTTACTTCATGGAAACATTCAGAATGGGCTTCAAAAGGAAACAAATTAATTAGTTAGGAATTGACATTTAAGACTGTATAAATACAAAACAAAATTTAGAGAAAAGGATTAAACTTATTTTTCTTTAATTATATTTTTGTTTCTCAGAATTTGAGCAATATACACAATTAAAAAAAATCCCACCTGAAGGTTAATGGAAGTAATCTGAGAGGCTTTGAGTGGGTTTGGATTATGTAAAATTCAAAGCAAACATTTGTATAAGTTGGCTTGACATTAAAAATAAAGCCTAAGTTTTCCCGTAGTAATTTATTACTGGCAAGACTTATATTTTTCGGTAGTACGAAATATAATTTTTTGAATACCAAGTATTGACCTTTATTATACGAGATAGATGCGAATATATTCTTGTGACCCCCTCTTAAATTTGATTGATTAACCCTCCGTCGGGCGCGTGTATCTCTCAGATACACATTTCTAGAAAAATATTTGCCATACCTCCTAGCATAGAGTGGTGTTGTAGTGCTTCGAGTTATGTGTTTTAGAGAACTCCCCCTCAAGGTATGTTGTGTCACTGTGTTTAACGGAGTCGTGTGTTTCACCTGTCATTAAATTGTATCTCCTAGATACCACGCGCCCGATCTCGTAGGGTTTTTTTGAAATCTGTATTTCATAAATATGTACATCAATTAAGTTTCTCTTTATTAAATGGAATCATATGAACCTATTATTCTATTATTTTGCTCAAACATGAGCTTTCAAAAGAACTTGTACAAGGATATATTGCACGACGCAGTGAGAATGGTAGACGTTTGCCAACCGAACTAAGGACGAAACTTGAAGACTACAGAGACTCATAAGACAATACATTGAACTCGAGTACAGAACAGCATAAAAAAAAGTCCCTCCACTACAACGAACAAAGAAAATGATGTGAACCAAGCAAAACTGAAAATAAATGTAGGTGTACTAATTACTTTTGTGAGATTTGCAAAAACAAAATTTGTTAACAACATAGTTCCATGCTTTGTCCTAATTGTAATGCAGCTCTGCAAAAGAAATAACAATTAAGCTGGAATTTTTAAAATTTGTTAATGATTTTCATTAAATCTTGTCTAAAAGTGATTTCGTGCTACTTATTTTTGATTGAAGTTATATTAAGATATATTTTTATATTGTTCACAAACTGAAATGAAATATGTATAATAAAGGCATGTGCATTTAAACAATTCCTCTTGATATTTGTGTTTTTTAATTATATTTTAAAAATTATCGTCCACCGTTTCTTTATATTATAATACTATTCAATTTTAAAAATTATTTACTTCTTTCAAACAAATACTTCCTCTGTTATGGTTTCTAATCACACGCTGAACATTTTAGTGCAAAATATATATTAAAAAACTGTATTTCCGTAAAAACGGTTGAGGTTGTATCTCTGAGATACACGCGCCCGATGGCGGAATATTCTTGACGCGCCCGACCGAGGGTTAAGATAAAAATTATTCCGATTCATTATAAATTACAGTACTAGATATAGTACATAGTTTTCAGTAAAACGAATATGTTACATTCTGATATCTTTCAATTAATGTTTTTCTTTCAAGTGAGTCTTTGGCGGAACTGTTTGTTTACATATGAGACGCTTCCCGCCGGCAGAGGAAAGATTTCTTATTACCATTTGTATTTATTCACTTAATATTCAAAGTGATATGCTAGCAGTATGCAGGTTTATCTATTATTAACCTTGAGGAGGGAAATCTGCTTAGTTTTCGCAGCCCCACGGACGTTTTTCTGAAGAATATCTCCTAATAAATAAGAATAAATGAATAAGTGTTTCACCTTTTTCATGAAACATTAAATAGTTGGTTAAAACTGTTTGAGGAAATATTGTAAAATATGAGTGAGAGTAAGGCGGGAATGTAATGCTCCTTTTTTGAAGGAGAAAATATCATTAAGAGAAATAGAATTATCGCCAATGAAAGAACCTTCTAAAGGTTGAGGCTTTTACATCTACATCAAACGAGAAATAAGGTCTTTTGACTCGCTAAAAGAATCTTGTCTGTAATTTATATTTTTTTTCCATTTTAGAAATAGACTATAAGGCTATTCATCATTGCTGAAATGGCCTTAAAGAGACTGAAATCCTAGCAGGAGGAGGGGGGGGGGAGCTGAGAGAGGCTTAAAGAAAAACGGTTCACCGGCATGACACACTATTGATCACATCTCAACATATATTTTCTATTTCTAAGTAAAACTCCGATGATTTATGGAGGTTTAACAAAGGCCCAAATGCAAAAATTCCGAATAACTCGCTTACTATACTGCTCAAAAAGGAATAGGGATATTGGTAATTAAATCGACCTTAATTAAATACCTTTTTTATGGGGGGAAAAAGACAATAATTTCTAATAAATATTAATGATATTTATAATTAAAAAAAAATGCTAGGCCCCATAAATACCACAAAACCTACCAACCTACCAATACCCCTATTCGTTTTGGAGCAGTTTATTTGATTTGAACAAAAACTGTATAGATCAATTATAGAGCATCAAAAGTTTAAGAACATTAGTTCTAAGGCCTTTTTTTTATCCGATTCGCAATAAAGGAGTTATTTTCAATAGGAATAACAAAAACGTCAATATGTATATCTAAAAGAAACGTAAACATGAACGATAAAAAGGTCTGTCACGCAGGGGCTGCGTAAACTGAAGCAGATTTCCCACGTGAAGTTTTATAATAGAGAAATCTGCATACCAGTAACGAGTCTCAAAACCAAGTTCACAAGAGGCGAAATGTTACGGAAACGGCCGAACTAGCTTTCGGGGAATACTTACAAATAGACCCGACATCAGCCGATCTCATCTTACCCGTTATCTGCACAAACTTAATAAATATCTTCGTATAATAAATGTCTTTTGGAAACAATTTATGGTATTAACCTTCGAATAATGTGGTTTATTACATAACTGAACATTGTTAGTTTAACGTGGGTAGTGGGGATTTGCTGAAGGCTGACAACTACAAAATCCAAATATCGGTTAATATTCAAGATACAGAAAATATGTATAGATCAATACATATAGCACATTTAATTTGCAATACGATTGACTCTATTCACTTTATCGAACAGATGTATAGTAACAAAGATTCGAATTTTCGAAATTCCTCCCCTCTAAGCCCCCTCCCCCTGGTTCGATATCTGCCGTTACCAAACTTGATCTTTCTTTTTACATAAAACTACTAAATATCGAGTTTTGTAACGATCAAAAACTAGAGCGGTAACAGACAAAATGAATGTAATGTAGATGTTCAGTCGTCATTTAAATTTGAATCTCCCGCGTTCGCTGAGTTCACAAACCCGTGGCCTACAGCCGAAAATACTTTGCAGCTCAAGAAGGCATCGGCTAGTTACAAGCAAGGTACGTATAAGATACAAGGATAAAGTCAGTTGGTCTTAAACGCTCGTTGGGGTCGTTTCTACGGCCAGTGAGGCCTTGCCCCTCTTTCTCCGCTACAGATAACCGCTTCATAGATAACCGGTCAGTTGGAATTCACCCGTGATAGAGTTACAGTCAGTTTTTCATCTCCCGCAAAGCTGCCATCCTGTGCGGATCACCGCAACCAGCCAAAAGTCGGATCTTCTACGAAACACAGAACATAGCAACGAAGGAGGACTCCACTTCTAGGAACGTTTTCGTTTCCCGCAGGTTCCTATTTTAATAATGCTAGCATTATTTGCGCAAATTATCGAATGAGTACTCACAATATAGGACCTATCGCTTATTCTATGTATATATTTATATTACCGCTAAATTAGTTTATAAAGTTATGTTCTTTCTGTTTCTTGTTGAACCTCTATTTATAACGTGTATTATATGTAGTTTTTATCAATTCAATATACTCTATTCTTAGGAGAACTCAAATAGTTAGTGTTATTTCCTCTCATCTTTCCAATAGAAATAGAAAAATGGTTCAGTCTAATGCTCTCTCTTATTCTCGCCTTTAAAAGCTTCCCGCCAAAACAAAGTTAATATAACATCGTCTCGTCGTGTCTTCGGTTTATTTTGCCATACTTGGACTGTGTATTTAATTTCATTCAACTTGCTAAATGAGTTGTGTCAGTTTTCATAACATGTATTTAGCATGTTGTTTTGGTTATATTAAATACGTCATGTACAGTCAAAGTGTTGATGTCGCAATAAACTTTCTTTGTGGCATGTTTGCGCATCTCTCTAATAGTGTACTTGTATCAAATTTAAATATTTCGGTCAGTATTCAGTATAGAGAATATGTGTACGGAGGAACGTTTATAGAAAATTAAATTTGAAATCGAAGCTCTGGAGGGGGGGGGTTGAAGAGGAAATTCGAAAATTCAAAATATCTCTGTTATTATGAGTTGGTTCGAAAAATTATATTCAACTAATCCCATTACAAACTTAATTTACTATAACTGTTCTCAGTATATTTTTGCAGATTTCCCTTAAGGGCAATCAGCTATTGGAGTCGTACTCATGGCGAGATTTTCGATATTTTTCTTCAAATGTCCATCGATCCAAACTAGGTGACGACGAAAATGTGCTCCGTTCTAAATTGTATATCTATCTATTTATCACTCTCTCTCTCTCTCTCTCTCTCTCTCTCTCTCTACTATCTATCTATATATATATATATATATATATATATATATATATATATATATATATGTGTGTGTTTAAGCTCTCGCGGTCGCAATTTTTATTTGTTCGTTACCAAACTCGACATTTAGTCGTTTTATGTAAAAAGAAAAATAAGTTCGTTAATGGCAGAAATTCGAAATCCGTTACTATACGTCGGATCGAAAGTGTATAGAATCAATCTTATTGCAAATGAAATGTACTATTGTGTTTTATATACATATATATACTAGCTAAGGTACCCGGCTTCGTTTGGGAATCATTATAGTCTGAATGTTGATGGTATTTTGTATTTGGCAAGGCTACAATGTGTACCACTACACTTCCCGACTGGGCTAATCGTTATCCCCTAAGAGTCAGGAAGGGGACTTATAGAATAGAAATTTTTGTATTGAAGAATAAATGAAAATTAGTCCCTAATCAATCTCACTCCACTGATTGACACACCATGAATAACTCAGATCATAATCATGGATAGAATTTATTATAATAAAATTCATCTATTGTGTACATATTTCCGGTCAAAAACCAATCCGAGCATAATATTATATGCATAACAGTAAATGCGAGTCGAAAAAAAATACATTTCACAGCAAATTAGTTAATTCAATTAACTGTGTTAGTCTACCGACAACTTCCACTCCCACTTGATTGTTATCAAGATTGCTTTAATTAAATACATACAGTTCATATTAGAAAGAATTGTTAAGCATATAAATACTTCTACGTAATTTATTTGCTTCATACGTTACTGAAAAAATGTATAAAACAAAAGTTACTCTAAATAACAAAGTAAAGAACTTTTGTTATGTGCATATTTGCCGAAAAAGCTATAGGAAACGAAATATCGCTATTTTTTATTTCAGGTCTCCCTTATAGCTCCCACTCCTGTTCGTCTCAGAGATTATTAATTTTAGCCTAAAGTCTAAGTTGGGTTAGTAGTAATGTGCATACTAAGTTTCAGAAAATTTGGTTCAGCCGTTTATGCGTGAAAAGGTAACAAACAAACAGACACGAAATGAAAAAAATGCAGTTATGGTGTCTAAGACTCTCTCTAGAAGGTCTCTGTAAAAATCTGCTTTGTTTACGCATCCCTGAGTGACGGACTTTTTTCTGTAACATTAATATTTACGAAGATATTTTTATTATAGATAATAGGATGCGAAATTATGTCATGAGGGGGATCTGCTTAGTTCATGCACTTTCTGCGTGACGGACATTTTTCTCTTCTTTGATGCCAAGATTAAATTTCTAGCCTTGCTTACAGAGGCTTCTTTTGAAAGGGAAAATATAGAATTTGAGTAGGTTGACGTCATTAGTCTTGTATTGTAGGAGTTGGGAAACCTGATTTATTTAAGCAGTCTATGTATGTGTGAATTTTATTGTATTGCCACAGTAAACAACACTGCGAATCTCTTGCTGTTCACAGATATTACATAAAATATCAGGGGTTTCAGATTTTATTACAATTTAATAGAGTTAGGAGCTTTTGGAAGGTAGAAAATAAAAAAAGTACCAGTAATTTTGTATGGCGAAGCGTTGAATAGAGCTGATCAGAGGTAGAGAATACTGGGCGATTCGCCAAATAACGAAGAGCATTTGAGCCTGTATATTGGCACTGAATACAACAGGTTTCTCTCGGGATTAAATAAACTCACAGAACAATTTTCAATTTCAATTTATTTATTAATGGACACCACATCGAAGGTGATTTGCCCTTTCAAAAGTAATAACAGGTAACAATAACAAAAAGGGGACAATAATAAATACCTCAACAACAAGTAATAATAACATCCAAGTAACAATTAATAGTAGCACATAACTTAGCAATAATAATAATAATAACAAGTACCAAAAAAAAAAAAAAAAAAAAAATATATATACAGTTGGTGGATGATTAATGCATGTTAAATTTTATCATATATTTCAATTTTGTGTAAAAATATGTTGTTAATGTATCGACTACCTTCCGTCAAAAGTTCTTGTAGGTCGTAGGAGAAGTCCTGGTGATGTCGTTTCGGGCATTCTGTCAGTATACGTCTTATTGTCAAGGGAATGTTACAAGTAGAGCAAGTAGGTCTGCCAATCTTCGTCATTAAATATGAGTATTAATTTGGTGTGGCCGAGAACTCACAGAACAAATAGGGCATCGAAACAAGCTGTTGGATCAGCTCCGTATTCCACATTCCTATTTACGATCAAATGCTTTTTAAAATTAAATAATTAATATTTGCAATACTAGAAGGCCCGTCTTGCGAGAGTTGTGTAAATAAAGTAACCATCATTCTAGTCTCGCTTAACACCAACTATTTTCCATGTTTCCTGTATTAAGAAACTGTTCTAAATTTGTCTGGGAATGTGTGGTCAGCAATACCAACCAGGGCTACTTAAACTAAGCAGATTTCCCACTAGTGATCTCATCTCAGTACATGTTCCGACTACAAAGCAACTTTTGTTATGTTCATATTTGTCGAAAAACCAATAGGAAACGAAATATCGCTATTTTTAATTTCAGGCTTCCCTTATAACCCCCACTCCTGTTCGTCTCAGAGAATATTAATA
This sequence comes from Riptortus pedestris, assembly GCA_019009955.1. NCBI lineage: Eukaryota > Metazoa > Arthropoda > Insecta > Hemiptera > Alydidae > Riptortus > Riptortus pedestris. The sequence goes on along the minus strand of CM032230.1, from coordinate 4,417,308 downwards.
TAGCCTAAAGTCTAAATTGGGTTAGTAGTAATATACATACCAAATTTCTTAAAATTCGATTCAGCCGTTTATGCGTGAAAAGGTAACAAACAAATGTAAAACGAAAAGTTATCGTGAAATTTCGCGAAAAAAATCAATGTACAGACAGAGGTTACAATTTTATATATATATAGATTAATTTTATTGAGAACTATTCACTATATCTAGAACTGTAATTAATAATGAGTCAGAATAATTGTTATCTCAATCAATCAAATTTTAGTAGTCCAAAACCTTAAGACGAGGGGGGGGGTCACCAGGACATATTTGCATGTACCCCGTATAATAATAAGTATTGTTTATGTAACATGAGTAGAAGTGGTGGTTTGCTGATGGCTGAAAACTGAAAAATGCAAATATCTCGGTTAATATTCGAGATAGTGAATAAATGGATATAACAATAGTTATAGGACATTTAATGTTCTATGAGATTGGTTCTATACAATTTTCAATCCGACGTATAGTAACGGAGATATTTCGAACTTTCGAAAATCCTCCCCTCTAAACCCTCCCTCCTCCTGGCCCGATTTCAGCCGTTAACAAATTTGATCTTTCTTTTTACATAAAACGACTAAATATCGAGTTTCGTAACGATTAAACAATAATTAATCAATAATTGCGACCACTAGAGCGGTAATAGACAAATATATATATATATATATATATATATATATCTATATATATATATATAAAATTGTAACCTCTGTCTGTACATTGATTTTTTTCGCGAAATTTCACGATAACTTTTCGTTTCACATGTCATAGACACCATATCTGCATTTTGTTTCTTTCGTGTATGTGTGTTTGTTTGTTTGTTACCTTTTCACGCATAAACGGCTGAACCGAATTTTATGAAACTTGGTATGTACATTACTACTAACCCAACTTAGACTTTAGGCTATATTAATTTTCTCTGAGACGAAGAGGAGTGGGGGTTATAAGGGAAGCCTGAAATTAAAAATAGTGATATTTCGTTTCCTATTGGTTTTTCCGCGAATATAAACATAACAAAAGTTGTTTATTTTGTTATTTGGAGTAACCTTTGTTATATACACTTTTGTCGTATACCTAAGTATAAATGAGTTATACATTAAAACTTTAGCGGGAGCCAACAATTTTATTGGGCACTAATGGCTGAACCGAACTTAACAAAACTTGGTATGTCAATTAGCATTAATTCTTCCATGATTATAAGTTATATTAACATTTTTAGGTTCGAACGGGAGGGGGGTTATAAGGGAGGCCTGAAATAAAATTTTTCCATATTTACATGTATAAGAGACGGGAAATATAAAAATATTGAAGACAGTGAAGCCTTATCGAACAAATAATTCTATTATTAGCAAATCCACAGCAACGACGGGTATCAATCCTAAAACCTGGGACGGGTAAATTTCAAAATATTGTACAATGTAAAGCCTGCTAAAAAATACCATCACCATTCAGCCTCAAATGAATTCCCGGGCGGAGCCGGGTATCTGAGCTAGTATATATATATATATATATATATATATATATATATATATATATATATATATATTTTTATATATATATATATATATATATATATATATATATATCTCCATATCTACACTTGCACACTGACTACACAGTTACGAAACACACTCCAACAAACACTTCTCAAAAACAATGACCAGTGGCCAATAGATCTATCCAAGAGTTTGTATAAAAAATACCCATTAGTATTTAGGAATTTTTCTAAAACCTTAATAGAAACAGCAGACATTTTAAACACCTTACTTAAAGAATAATATTTTAAGTCTTCCTTCCATTCTTTTTAGCAGATTTCCCTTAAGGGAAATCAGCTATTGAGGTCGTACTCATGACGCGAGTTTCGAAAAATTTCTTCAAATGTCCATCGATCCTACCCAGGAGATGACGAAAATGAGGTCCGTTCAAAATTTTATATATATATCTATATATATATATATATATATATATATATATATATATATATATCTATATATATATATATGTGTCTGTTAACGCTCTAGCGGTCGCAATTTTTGTTTGATCGTTACCAAACTCGGAATTTAATCGTTTTATGTAAAAAGGAAGATCAAGTTCGTTAATGGCTGAAATCGGTCCAGTGGGAGGGGGGGGTTAGTGGGGGGATTTTCGGAAAATTCGAAATATCTCCGTTACTATGCGTCGGATTGAAAAATTGTATAGAATCAATCTTATTACAAATTAAATTTACTATAAATATTGTTCTATACATTTATTCCCTATCTTGAATATTAACCGAGATATTTGCATTTTTATTAAATTTGGGCCGGTAACGGATTTTTGAGTTTCCCGCCAAACCTAGTTCCCCCCGAAACCTAGTTCGGCCCTTTGCAGTAAGTGTTGGGCTCTCTATTGTATTACTTCACGTGGAAAATCTGCTTAGTTTACGCAGCCCCTGCGTGACGGACTTTTTCTTTCTTTTTAACGCCTACATAAAGAATAATACAATAGAATGAGTGGCATACCTTTCTTAATGAAGTCAAATTAATAGGTTATTGGATTTTTTCGATTTTTTTAGCAGATTTCCCTTAAGGGAAATCAGCTATTGAGGTTGTACTCATGACGGAATTTTCGAAATTTTTCTTCAAATGTCCATTGATCCTACCTAGTAGATGACGAAAATGAAGTCCGTTCAAAACTGTATATATATATATATATATATATATATATATATATATATATATATATATATATATATATTTGTCTGTTACCGCTCTAGCGGTCCCAATTTTTGTTTGATCGGTACCAAACTTGATATTTAATCGTTTTATGCAAAAAGAAGATCAAGTTCGTTAACGGCTGAGGATTTTCGTAATATCTCCGTTACTATACGTCGGGTCGAAAAATTGTACAGAATCAATCATATTGCAAATTAAATTTACTATACATATTTTTATATAAATTTATTCTCTATCTTGAATATTAACCGAGATATTTGCATTTTTATGAAGTCTGTGGTCGGGTATAGTTCGGATAAGGTCGGCCATTTCCGTCAGTACTCGGCTCAGGTGGAAGCTTCTTCTAACCTTACCTGTCGTTTCTAACCTTACCTTACCTTCGTTACTTTGTGAGATTTATGCAAATACGTTCTGTTCATCCGCCCCCCCCTTCTTTAGTTCTTGGACTACTAAAATTTGAGTTGTTAAAATATAAATTATTCTTACAATTCAGAAGCCGTTTCAGTTGGAAATTTATATTTAAATTAACTGAAAGATTTCTCATTACCGTTTGTATTTAATCACGGTGGTCTTGTGTTACCAGTATGCAGATTTCTCTATTGTAAAACTTCACGAGGGAAATCTGCTTAGTTTACGCAGACCCTGCGTGACAGACTTTATTTATTATTATGCGTACTAATTTTTCATCACTTTGATTGTTTGTTCTTTTATTATGGATATTATATATTTATTATTTTTGTTTTTATTTTTTGGTTAAATTGTGTTTTGTTTTTTTGTTTCCTTTTCTTTTCTTTTTCTTTTATTTTTTTTAATTTCAAGAACAAATTTATGAACATCATTTCTTGTTTACAAAACACGATGTATTATGAACATACATGTTATATACTGTGATAGTATGGTACATGTAGCAAATAAACGCCCTTTGTGCATGGGAAATGTGCAAAGGAAAATAATATATATATATATATATATATATATATATATATATATATATATATATATATAAAATTGTAACCTCTGTCTGTACATTGATTTTTTTCACGAAATTTCACGATAACTTTTCGTTTCACATGTCATAGACACCATATCTGCATTTTGTTTCTTTCGTGTATGTTTGTTTGTTTGTTTGTTTGTTTGTTTGTTTGTTTGTTTGTTACCTTTTCACGCATAAACGGCTGAACTGAATTTTATAAAACTTCGTATGCATATTACTATTGACCCAACTTAGACTTTAGGCTATATTAATTTTCTGTGAGACGAATTGGAGTGGGGGTTATAAGGGAAGCCTAAAATTAAAAATAGCGATATTTCGTTTCCTATTGGTTTTTCGGCAAAAATGCACATAACAAAAGTTGTTCACTTTGTTATTTAGAGTAACTTTTGTTATATACACTTTCGTCGTATACCGAGTTATAAACGAGATATACGCTAAAACCTATAGAGGAAGTGAACTATTTTATATGGCACAAAAGAATCAACCAAACTAAATAAAACTCGGTATGTGTATTAACACTAACGCTTTCATTATAACAAGCCATGCCAACATTTCTAGGGACGGGCAGTAGTGGGGGTTGTAAGGGAGGCCTGAAATTAAAAATAGCGGTATTTCGATTTCTATTCGTTTTTCGGCAAATATGAACATAACAAGAGTTGTTTATTTTTTATTTAGAGTAACTTTTGTTATATAAACTTTTTTCGTATACCGAATTATAAAACGAGATATAAGCTAAAAAGTATATCGGAAGTGTACATTTTTTATTTGGGACAAAAGAACCAACCGATCTAAATAAAACTAGGTATGTGTATTAGCACTAATGTTTTCACTATAATAAGCCATACCAACATTTCTAGGGACGGGCAGTAGTGGGGGTTATAAGGGAGGCCTGAAATTAAAAATAGCGATATTTCGTTTCCTATTGCTTTTTCAGCAAATATGCACATAACAAAAGTTGTTTATTTTGTAATTTAGAGTAACTTTTGTTATATACACTTTTTTCGTATACCGAATTATAAACGAGATATACGCTAAAACCTGTAGCGGAAGTGAACAATTTTATTTGGGACATAAGACCCAACCGAAATAAATAAAACTCGGTATATGTATTAGCACTAATGCTTTCATTATAACAAGCCATACCAACATTACTAGGGACGGGCAGGAGTGGGGGTTATAAGGGATGCCAGAAATTAAAAATAGCGATATTTCGTTTCCTATTGGTTTTTCGGCAAATATGAACATAACAAAAGTTGTTTACTTTGTTATTTAGAGTGACTTTTGTTATATAAACTTTTTTCGTATACTGAATTATAAACGAGATATACGCTAAAACCTATAACGGAAGTGAACAATTTTATTTGGGACAAAAGACCCAACCGAAATATATAAAACTCAGTATGTGTATTAGCACTAACGCCTTCCTTATAATAAGCCATACTAACATTTCTAGGGACGGGCAGGAGTGGGGGTTATAAGGGAGACCTGAAATTAAAAGTAGTGATATTTCGTTTCCTATTGGGGTTTCGGCAAATATGCAAATAACAAAAGTTGTTTATTTTGTTATTTAGAGAAATTTGCTCAACAATTCTTTTCAATATGAACTACCAGGTACAGCACCTGGAAAAATTAATTTTAATGTATGTTAATATTTTGTCCTTAATAATTCAAATCTATGCACAATGCACGGAAAGGGCCAAAAAATTATTTTATTTTTAAATCCACAGAAACGACGGGTATTAACCCGTATAACACTGGGACGGGTAAATGTCAAAATATTGTGCAAAGTAAAGCCTTGCCAAAAAAATACCATTACCATTCAGCCTCAAATGAATTCCCGGGCGAAGCCGGGTATCTAAGCTAGTATAGATATGTATATACAGTTTTGAACGGACCTCATTTTCGTCATCTCCTAGGTAGGATCGATGTACATTTGAAGAAAAATGTCGAACAACGAGTCATGAGTATGACCTCAATAGCTGATTTCCCTTTATGGAAATCTGCTAAAAGAAACCCATTGTGTCACTGTGGCGATGCAGAAGAAACAGCCCGTCACATTCTTCTGAGATGAGTCCGGTAGGATGCAGCTCGGCTCAAGATGGCGCGGATCATATGCAGTTATAGCCCGTATCCAGAATAAATAGTTCAGAGCCCAGAAAACTTTGCTGCTTTCAAGGAGTTAGTGCAGCCTCGAGAAAGATAAAAGAAGACGATTAAAAATCGCCTAAATCCCACTCCTATAACCGCAGTATAATAAATTGCAATGACTCAACGAGTCGGGTGCCAAAAAAAAAATGAGTTATTACTTAGCAGGGGGTTTAAATATTAATAATTATTATTCCCATTATTTTTATTGTCTCTTCCAACAATATATATATGTAATGTGTTATTGGGTGAATAAGAGAGTAAACAGTTTGAGTGGCTTGTTCAAACAGAGACTTGAACAGAGGCATGGCGGTGCTTTCATTGATTCAAAACTGTCTGCATGGAGCTTGGGCAAGGTAAACAAAAATGTTTCGGCTTTATTGCATTTGCAGCGAGACTAAGGTAAATAAAAGTTTAATTTTCCCACTCGTTGCCCCTAACTGCTTTCTCTCTCTCTCTCTCTCTCTCTCTCTCTCTCTCTCTCTCTCTCTCTCTCTCTCTCTCTCTCTCTCTCTCTCTCTCTCTCTCTCTCTCTCTCTCTCTCTGTTTCTCCCCCTCATCTCCAGGAATGGTGCTGACCTGGTTTCTACGCTATGTGCAAAATGAAAGTAGATTCTCGTCATGTAGACCTTTTCAATTAGAGTAGAAATAAGCTAGAGTCGTTTTAAAATAATATATAAACATAGTTAACTTGAAACATAAATTAAATTTTATCTTTTACTGTTTGGTCAATTTCCTCTCATTCGCCCTTTTCTAATTGGATTATTCTACATTTTAGCAAATTTCTCCTAAGAGAGGATGTTCTCATTACGCAATTTTCGAAATATTTCTTTAATTGTCCATCAATCCTATATATATACATATTTATATATATATATATATATATATATATATATATATATAAATATATAGATATTTATATCCTGAGTCATATGTGAACTATTACTGAACGTTGACTCAAGTGAAGAAAGTGAATTGCCTTCTTAATTAGTAATAAGTATAAATTAAAAAATAATTTGAAGTTGGAAATTAAATGCTTTTAAATGTTTCCTAACATTGTAAGAATTTATTTTAACAAAATAAATTGAAATGTGAATTATTGGTAGAAATTATCAATATATTTTAAAATTTAAATATAATAATAATTACCTTCCTTGTTTATAACCTGCACTTGTTTACAACTGCACTACTTCACAATCATCACTAGTTGTTTTATAACTATGCTTATAACCTTTCACAACCATGCTTATAACCTACCAACAACATACCATAATCTTCACAACATCCTAATTTTATTCATATTCTGGTTAGATCTGATCATGTATTTCACGATTACAGAAAAAAATTAATATTACACTCGTGACGAAAGTAGAATTTACAACTCTCGTGAAATTACCACACTCGCTTCGCTCGTGTGGGTAAACGTTTCGCTCGAGTTGTAAAATGATCTACTTTCGTCACTTGTATAATAAATAACTATTATGTGGCCTGAATACTGCTCGTAAATTATATTTTCGAAATATTCTTGCCAGTCTTTCTGAGGTGCTCGCTATACGGAACAAACAAGGGTCTAAAAAGGCGGTGTCTGGAATGAATTTAAACATGGCGAATGCTAATGTTTCCTCTAGATTAAATAGCCCTGAGAATGAGGACTAGGAATCGAAACCCTTCCACTAGCTTCCACTCCATGAATATGATAATGCGCTCTTACCCTGTTTTCCTACTTTCCCAAATACTGCCCAAGCAGAAAAATAAAAAAAAAAAAAAGAAATTTTCCTTTATTTAAGGGCTTTATTCATGGGTTGCAGGCCTGCCAATAAATATTAATAACGAAGAGAGAAACACACAATATGTCCAAGGAATAGATGGATAGGTAAACTGTAGATTGAGGTTGTACTTAAGCAATTTCAAAAAACACTTTCAAAAGCCCATCGAATCTAACCAGGAGCTGACGGAAATTGCGTTCAAATTTATATATTTATATGCATTTATGGCTTTTATATCCCTCCGGCGGGTGCGCTGCGGCATTTGGACCGCAATCTGAACATCTGTCAAAATACTAGGAATAGACATGGCTTCAGCGGGCTGGGGGTTGCAGGTATTTGTATATCAACATATTCTGACATGTTAAGTGGACTCATGCCCCCTCCATTCCCCTTACCTCAGTAGCTATTCTGCCATATTTGTTCAATAACTGCGATCCAAACACCGCGGCGCGCCCTTTAGTGTTACACATTCCGAAATCACAGTATCCATCAAGTAACTTGCAATGATTTTCAGGGAAATGCTTTATACGAGGAAGAAGTTTGATTTTTGTTCTGTAATAAAAAAAAATCATTTTTTCTATTTCCTAACTGATAAAATAATTTTTTTTTTGCAAATTTTGAACCGAATATTTTTTCTGTATTTGATTATTTATAACCTTGAACTTATTTTTTTATTATATTACTAATATTCTATTACTCTGTATTTATATTACAAAATGTTTGTTCAAACTTTATGAAAATAATTAATAATTTTACTCTATTTTAGCAGATTTTCCTTAAGGGAAATCAGCTATTGAGGTCGTACTCATGACGCGATTTTCGAAAAGTTTCTTCAAATGTCCACCGATCCTACCCAGGAGATGACGAAAATGAGGTCCGTTCAAAATTATATATATATATATATATATATATATATATATATATATATATATATATATTGTATTCATATGTATTTGTCTGTTAACACTCTAGCGGTCGCAATTTTTGTTTAATCGTCACCAAACTCGGTATTTAATCGTTTTAGGTAAAAAGGAAGATCAAGTTCGTTAACGGCTGAAATCGGACCAGTGGGAGGGGGGGATTTTCGAAAATTAGAAATATCTCCGTTATTATACGTCGGATCGAAAAATTGTATAAAATCAGTCTTATTGCAAATTAAATTTACTATAAATATTAATATATACATTTATTCTCTATCTTGAATATTAACCGAGATATTTACATTTTTCAGTTTTCAGCCATCAGCAAACCGCCACTTCTACTCATGTTACATAAACAATACTCTGCTACATAATAAATCACATTATTCGAAGTTTAAATACCAAAAATTGTATTCAAGAGACCTTTATTATACGAGATACATGCAAATATGTCCCGGTGACCCCCCCCCCCCCTCTTAAGGTTTTGGACTACTAAAATTTGATTGATTGAGATAACAATTATTCTGACTCATTATTAATTACAGTACTAGATATAGTAAACAGTTCTCAATAAAATTAATATGTTACATTCTGATATATTTCAGAAATTGTTATTCTTTCCGGTGTGAAACGGGCTGACCAGTTTGTTTACATTTCTAACCTAACGCTTCCTGTCGGCAGGTTATTGAAATTGGATGAAACATTTCTTATTTCCGTTTGTATTTATTCACGGTGCTGTTGTGTTACCAGTATGTAGATTTATCTATTACTAAACTTCACGAGGGAAATCTGCTTAGTTTACGCAGCCCCTGCGTGACGGACTTTTTAGTCTGTAAAATAACATTATAAAACATATAATTATTGTTTCTATACCACTATTCCTACGTTCCTGAATATATGTTGGTGGTTATTTATAATAAAGAAATTATTATTAAAATATCTCAATCAATTATTCTACCTATTGTAAGGTTGTTTTATATATTCTAAAGCTAAAGCGTTGACCTTTATCTCACATGGTAAACCTAGAGTGGCGAGTTCGATTCTCGCCTGGGCAAAGGAAATTATTTAGTGACGAAATTCATTAAATAACGTCCTAAAATCCCACCCTGGCTAGAAAAGGGTGGTAACCTGTAGATAACCCGTCCCGATTAGCCTAAGTTGCAAAAAGTGGACGTTAATAAATAAATAAATAAATAAAGCTATTTATGAAAAAAATTGTTTAGCCATCCTTTACTTAGCAATATGGTAACTTATAATTTTCATGCATTAGAATTACTGTAAAACCAAAGCAAAAATGAATAAACAACATAAATAAGAAAGTCATTGCTTATTTCCTAATAAAAAATAGAAAAACAAAATGCGGTCCAAACACCGCAGCGCGCCTGCTAACGTAACTCAAATAGGCGCGCCCGCCGGTGGGATATATATATATATATATATATATATATATATATATATATATATATATATATATATATATATATATATATTAGACTGTTTTTTGAGGCATAAGGTCAGAAAATAAAACTATTTCTACAGATAGTCATTTATTTTATCCCCAACGCGTTTCGAGTGTCACCACTCCTTCTCAAGGGGTTATTTAGCCATCACTAAATACAGATACTCCCTATATTATACTATATGAAATATATTATATAATATAGTTTTCTTTAAAGCAATAATTGGCTAAAACCGTTATAGGACGTCTTTGAAATTGAGCGAGGCCTATTGTATACTAGGATACTTTACTATAGGTACCTCTCTCAATTTCAAAATTGGGGGAATTCATTATTTATTTAAATGAGTACCACAACGCCGGCGATTTACTTATTATTCAAGTATTAAAAAAGCGAAATGCAAAAAAAAAGGAACAAGAAATGGAAAAAGAATGAACTATGGCTGAAGGTGATTTTTGAGACGAGTTATTGGCATGCCAGTCTTATATGAAGCAAACGATATTGTATATGGAAACATCAGGGTGATGAAAATAATATAAATGAAAATGTATCTATAGAAGGGGGGGGAGAAAAATTAAATAAATAAAACAAAATGAGGAAAAGAGGTAGCCAAAAGAAAGAATAAATAAAATAATAAAAAAAGAAAAGAAAAGTGAAGCCAAAAAAATAATTAAAAGAAATAAAATAAAAATAAATAAATAAAATTAAAGTGTTTACACCCTGCTGATGTGGGAAAAATGTGAAGAGTAGTGTGTAGAAATTGTAGATTATAGTGTGTTATATACATTGAAATCAGTGAATGATGCAGCGAAAAGAGTGGTAAAATTCATGTAAGATATTCATGGCTTAGTAACTGTGAACCAGGAGCAAAATGAGTTTGGCGATGTTTTGCCTGTTTTACCCTGACTCTAAAAAACTCGTCAAATATAATAGTAATATTTAATATTTTACGTCCTAGGTTAAATTAATATTTTTTAATACCATACCGTTCCATGCAAAAATAAAGATTACATGTGCTCGTGACTGAAATCGGACCAGAAGAGGGAAGGGGTTAGGGGATGGATGAGGAAAAACGAAAAATCGTAATAGCTAGAGTAAAAAATATATTTATTTACATAAATACACAAAAGCAGCATACATTCTGCACGGACATAAGCTCTACTGAAGGGAATGGCCATTTAAATAATACAAAAATAAGAAAGTATTTCTTGCCAATTACGAAAACGTATGGATTCATTAACAATGTCATGATAATACCTTTAGATAACTAGCATTTAAAATGATATATATTCATAATAACTAGGGATTCTGGCTGGCTGGTGGAGGTCCATCACTAACGGAACAATATAATGGTCATACTTCTCCAATCTTAAAAATCCCTTTATTGCAGACAGATTTCACATCCTCAAAAAAAAAAAGAAGGTTATTTTATATTACGTAAAAATTTCAAAATTTACATAAGTAATTCTTATCCTCTGCTTTTTTGTATACATTAAAATTTAGATTTAGTAGTTCTTTTCGAACATTAAACATTTTTGAGGCAAGTTTTATATTTCTTTCATTTAAATAATAGTTAAGAAAAAAATTGAAATGTAAGAATTGGAATTGGATCACTCCTGAAAAAAAAATCCTTTAATTATTTTACTAAAGTGAAAGAATGTCTTTAGATTTAACATTACTGTGGAGAGAAGTTTAAATTTTGACATAACTCATATAAGACTTTGCCCAATATATATTTCTATTTTTTTTACAATTTCTGCAAGTACCCCTGGAGGGCATGTTTGTCGCAGACCAAATATTTTGATTATATTATTCCAATTTAATTTAGAAGTGGCTTTAATTTATTCTCAAACTATGGAATTTAATCCAGACATTTCTAAATGATTGTAGTAATGACTTATCAAATACTTGTTAAATAATTGTTTCCTAAATCCTTGCTTTTTAATAGATTCCTAACTTTAATAGTAAGCGAGTTTATTCGTGTTCAGCCTTATAGTCAGTAAACTCCAACTTGTACTCGTCATATTTTCACATTGATCAACTGTGTTACCAAACATCTTGTGTCAAATTTCAGTTCATGTTTCTTTATCTATTTCTTTATAACTTACAGTTGAAAAATAAGAAAGATACTCTGTTTTGGTTATCTGGGCATAACTGAGAGAACAATGGTTGATGCACAAGTCAAAATTGCAACAACCAAAACTGACATCGATATAACTCAAATAACACTAACTGGCGCACTACATTACTACAAAAACAAGATAGTACAAAACTGGGAACAAGAATGGTTATCAATAGATTGCAAATTAAGGGAAATCAAAAATACAACGGTGGAATGGCCATCAAGCAATCGAAGTTCAAGAAGAGAAGAGGTGGTTCTTGTTCCCGTCTAACACATAGTTACCTTATGGTGAAATCTGAACCACCAACTTGTCCCCAATGTAATAGACTATTAACTATAAAACAGTTACTTACTGACTGCAGAAGACCACATAACTTAAACGTACCTCACAATCTGGACCAACATCTAAATAACGAAAGTACCTATGGACGCTTTTTCATATTTAAACCAAGTTCCTATTTACAAACTTATATAGTACCCAACCTCTTCTTATTTCCAGTGAAGTATAGCCAAAAAGGCTTAATTCAACACAATGTAATACCAAATGGAAGGCAAATTTACATTCCGTGCTACCTTGTGCGTGCATCCGTATGTGTGGGTAAATGCGTGCGTGTACGTGAGTGTGTGTGTGTGTGTGTGTGTGTGTGTGTGTGTGTGTGTGTGTGTGTGTGTGTGTGTGTGTGTGTGTGTGTGTGTGTGTGTGTGTAATTCTGAATGCTTGTGTAAGATTTTACAAACTTTTAAATAAATTCTTGTTTATTTATTATAAATTATTACTAATCATAGTTTTATTGACTTTTATAAAATATTTTTTGTTTTCGAATTTAACATTTCGCTTTTCTTTCGTTTTTTGACTTTTATTAATTATTCGTGTTCTGTTTCTATTTCCTTTTCATGAATTTTCCCGTTCAATAATTTTCTCTGTTTTAATAGTTTTTATGTAATTAGTTCTTGTTTCATTTTCCATTAGTTATATCGCCCAGGAACAGATATAAATTTATGTTTACTATATTCAATAATTTGGAGTATTTTTACCATTTGGTTTCTGTGATGAAGGGTGTAAATCGCTACAAATTGCGTGAAACCTAAGAAACAAATAAATAAATAAATAATGTTTCTTTATTATTATTTATTAACGTCCACTTTTTGCAACTTAGGCTAATCGGGTAATGTTTCTTTAAACGTCTAGAGAATAAAATATGAGAAATCCAACGAGTTATTAAAGATGAGATATACAAAGTGTTAGTCCAGTAGGTGAGGAATGGGCTTAGTTTCCCGAGTAGCTGCGTGAGGGACTTTCTGACTTTGTTGATTCCTTGGATTGGGCGAGAGTTGTGAAGCAGCCCTGGGCATATATAGCTGCCGGATGGCTGTTCATATGCCAGAGAGCTATAGATAAATGTATAGGGTTAGTGCTAGGAGGTAGGAAGGCTGAGCCGAATCGATATGAAGTACTCCTTGGTGAACGCCCTTCGAGGCAAGTTAGGATCAGAACCTGCAAGTTATGGCTCACCACTTCCTCCTACAACTCTTGTTGAACAATATTAGCAACAGGGCGTTTATCAGCTCTCCTCCTTTAGTAGGCAGCAACTTTACAAATAAACCAGCTCGGGATGGCTTCCTTCGATTCTGTTATCAATTGATAAAACCCACAACGTGGAACCGAGATTTTTGACGAATATCGCAATGGGAATCACCTGTTGAGAGTCTAATAAAAAATGAGAAAATTTATCGTACCTACAAGTCAAAAAAAAGTCCATCACGCATGGTCTGTGTAAAGAAAGCAGATTTTCCTCGTGAAGTTTAATAATAGATAAATCAACATACTGGCAACTCAACACCACCGTGAATATTATATGAATAAATACCAACAGTAATAAGAAATATTTCCCCTCCCGATGAAAAGCGTCTGAAATGTAAACAAACAGGTGTGTCAATCTCTTACTGGAAAGAAAAACAATATCAGAATATAACATATTAATTTCATTGAAAACTATTTACTATATCTAGCTCTGTAATTTATAATGAATCAGAATAATTTTTATTTCAATCAATCAAATATTAGTAGTTCACATCTTAACAGGGGGGGGGGTCATCAGAACATATTTGCATTTATCTCCTATAATAAAGGTCTCTTGAAAACACAAGCTTCGAATAATTTGGTTTATTATATAGCAGAGTATTGTTTATGTAACATGAGTAACAGTGGGGGTTGGTTGAAGGCTGAAAACTAAAAAATGCAACAATCTCGGCTAATATTGAACATAGAGAATAAATGAATATGTTAATATTTACAGTACATTTAATTTGTAATAAGGTTGATTTTATACACTTTTTCGATCCGACGTATATTCACGGAGATATTTCGAATTTTCAAAATTCTCTCTCTCTCTAACCCCCCCCCCCCCATATCCCTTGTCTGATTTCAGCCATTAACGAACGTGATCTATCTTTTCACATAAAACGACTAAATATCGCGTTTGGTTACGACTAGACAATAATTGTGGCAGCTAGAATTTTCGTCATGACCTCGGTAGGATTGATGGACATTTGAAGAAAAATTATTTCGAAAGCCGGTCGTACGACCTCAATAGCTTATTTACCTTAAGGGAAATCCGCTAAACATCCTCCACGCAGCGACTTCAGAAACCAAACTGATTTTTCATGTGCTGTAATCTGGTCGACTTTTATTCTCTATTTCTACCGGAAGCATCTTATTGAATCATGAATCCTATCTTGGATATAATGTAGCTCACATGGTAGGTTAGGGAACCCAAATATTCAAAAAATTGTGAAACTTTGTGTACAATTAGAATAGTTCATTCATAGCACTATCCATATTTTTACTTAGTGCACAACTACGATTTGAAGGGGTCAAATCACCTCTTAAAAAAATAAAATTGTTGACTACCTCTATAGTTTTTAAAGTATACTGTATACGGTAAAACTATATAATAAAAAAACTCAATATAAACAATTTTATTTATGTGCATATTTGTCGAAAAACCAATAGAAAACTAAATACCGCAATTTTTAATGCCAGACCTCCCTTATAACCCCCATTCCTGTTCGTCTCAGAGAATATTAATATAGCTTAAAGTCTAAGTTTGGTTAGTAGTAATATACATAATAAGTTTCGTAAAATTCGGTTAAGCCGTTTATCCGTGAATATGTAACAAACAAACAAACAAATAAAAACTAAAGAAACAAATTGCAGATATCGTGTCTATGACATGTGAAACGAAAAGGTATCGTGAAATTTCGAGAAAAATATCATATTACATATAGAGGTTACAATTTTATATACATATAGATATGTATGTATGTATGTATCTATCTATCTATCAACTATCTATCTGTCTGTCTATCTACCTATCTATTTATCTATCGATATATGTATATATATATATATATATATATATATATATATATATATAAATTTGAACTAACCTCGATATCATGGATGGACGTTTGAAGACATTTATCGAGAATCAGGTCAATTTCCTTTGAGGGAAATCTGCCAAGCGACAATGCCAGCTTTATTGCCAACTTCCATATTATTGATCATTATTACCATTTCCTCCAGTTATAGGCCAGGTCTTCTGTTCCCCTTGTCCCCGTTGGCATTCTTATATATTTCATATTACCTTTGTTTATTCTTGTTCCCAGATGACGAATACGCATCTTCCCCAGGAGCTGTGTCGGTCTGCAAGTGTTGTTGTAATGTAACTACCAAAGCCCATTGAGATCAACTTTGCAGTATTTCATATATCCTCACCCAGTGTATCGGCATTTCTTCATAAATAGAAAGAAACGGGCTTAGTTGCTTCTGATCCGGATTAGAGGAGAACAAGGTATTTGGTGGGTTAGTGGGAAGGGATAGTCCCTGGTACCTAATTCATGGCCTTAATTCCGGCTGACCTCCAGGATATGCTCTAGTTAGAAATTTATAGAATTTATACGAGCTTCGAATCCAGCCTGCCTTTTGTAGATCTCTTCTGATCCCCCAGACTCTCAGAGCTTATACATATTCACCTGTCGTTACATGGAATTCAAGAGCGATTTAATCACTTCAGTTTCAGAAGTGTGAGTGACGTATGACTTTCTTCTTTAGAGATTGGAAAACGTAAATTAGCTTTGGTAATACGCACGAATGAAAATCATACTTTTATTAAATACTTATGAAGCTTTGTATCAAATAATTAAAAATGTATCTGGCTTCGTGGAAATTAATGCACGTCGTGATGCCAAAAAGTGTATTGACACTTGTCAGAGATAACGTGTGAGTTAAGTACAAATAGGAAATGTATAATACTATAATAATTACTAATATTTAATATGCTGACCTTCCCTGAGTAACTAGAGCTTTGGAGTAATTTAAATGGAAATTAATTGGGGAGGATGAGCTAAAATTAGTGTAACCTTGTAAATAAATACTTGGCCTCCTTGATCCTTGGAAAATATCCCTTCTAAACCACCTGATCCCGAATAATTCTCAGAGGTTAACCTAACTCCGGGATAACCTAACTGCCGACTATCTATAATAATCTCTACCAACAGGCATTACAACTGTCCTCGACCTTGTTCCATGGGAATTTATTAGTATCAAACAATTTCCAAACGAAATCATAATTTTAGAATATTCCTCTTAAAGGGCTCATGGCTTTTTCGAATAATTTTTCATCAAATGCCCATCGATCCTACCCAGGAGATGGCGAAAATGAGGTCCGTTCAGAATTTTATATATATATATATATATATATATATATATATATATATATATATATATATATATAATACTATATAATATATATATATATATATATATATATATATATATATATATATATATATATATATATATATATATATATATATATATTTGCCTGTTAACGCTCTAGTGGTAACGATTTTTGTTTGATCGTTACAAAATCGTTGATCGATATTTAATCGTTTTATGTAAAAAGAAAGATCAAGTTCGTTAATGGCTTAAATCGGACCAGTAGATGGGGAGGTTTCGAGGGAGATTTTCGAAAATTCGAAATATCTTTGTTACTATAAGTCGGATCGAAAAATTATATAGAGACAAACTTATTGAACATTAAATTTGCTATAAATATTGATGATGTTGATGATAGGGGCTCAGGTTAGCCATGCGAGTTAAAGCGTTGACCTTTATCTCACATAGCAATCCTAGAGTGGCGAGTTCCTAGAGATTCTCGTCTGGGCAAAGGAAATTATTTAGTGAACATCCTAAAATCCCACCCTGGCTAGAAAAGGGTGGTAACCTGTAGATAACCCGTCCCAAATTAGCCCGAGTTGCAAAAAGTGGACGTTGATAAATAATAATAATAATAAATATTGATATACACATTTATTCTATATGTTGAATATTAACCGAATATTTTTGATATTCTTGAATGAATATTAAGTGTGTGTGGATAACGGACAAGATGAGATCGGGTATGGTCGCATGTTTCCGGATTAGTTCGGCCGTTTCCGTAACTGTTCGGCTCTCGTGTGAGCTTCTTCGATCCGTTTTAGTCCTCTCAGCTTTTACTTTTTGTGATATATGCAAATACGTTCTGTTCATCGCCCCCTCCCCTTCTTTAGTTCTTGGGCTAATAACATTTGAGTTATTAAAATATAAATTATTCTGATTCATTGCAAATTGCAGCAAATAGTAAGCAGCAATAAAGTTAATGTGTCATATTCGGAATTATATCAGTAATTGTTTTCTTTCAGGTGAAGAATATGTCTATCTGTCTGTTCTGCTCAGTGTGGCGATTACCGTTGACGGTGGTTTTAAGTGTATGCAGTATGCAGATTTCTCTATTGAAAAGCTTCATGCGGGAAATCTGCTTAGTTTACGCATGTAACAGCCCGCATGACAGACTTATATGATAATTCAAAACATCTCCGATATTACACGTCGGATCAAAGAATTATGTAAAGCTAATCTTATTTCCAATTTAATGTTGTACCTGTTCCATTCAATGAATAGCGTGACACAAACGTTTTCGTCTTTTGAAAATTAGCCGAGATGTTTGGAAGTTTTAGTTTTCAGTCTTTAGTAAAACCTCATTCCTAGTCATATTAACAATACGCTGTTATATCAGGAATCACTATTGAAAGCTTATGTATATCAAATACTGTTTTCATCGAACCTTTACTTCATATAGTTAACGTCCAACTTCATCGATGAAGATTGTACGTTCTTGGTTTGATAATGTTTACTCGATCTATACCATTCTAGATATTTAACAATTTCATTCATCTTGTTACACTATTAATATCCTACAATGGTAGTTCTATATTTTTTAGTAAGTCATACATTAAGCGAGGTTTCAGCGTTCAATAAACACCCAATTCTACTCATGAGATTACCCATTAGAGTGAGATACCAGTTCTTGGAATAGCAACTTATTTTTCGCCGCTTCAGCGAGACTAATTTTTTAAAAATAATTTTCAACTTTTATAAATACCATAATGGTACACAGTTAATTTGTAAATCCCATTTCCTTGAATTCCTTTGTATCTTGGTATCCAATCGATTGTGACGAATTAGTTTATTTAAGTGAGTATTTAGTTCATTCTGCCTTGTTCAATGAGAAGCTGAGTTTAGGAAGGTTATAGTATTGACTTAATACATCTGTAAATCAAGTTGGTCTTGCTGTTAGCAAATTGTTCAGTTGGGAGAAGTAATGCTGGCAGTTCTGCTGCGGTGAAGTTGCTTGTTAGCCTTCAACTTGGTGCTATTCCATTACCAACTATGGCAGCTGAAAATATCATTCAACAAACTTATTTAAATACCCTTATAAGCCCTTACTCCAATTATCTTTTGGCGGGTTTCCTGTTCGCAGAGTACTTATTATTTTCTTCAAATGATTGCCTGAGAACTATGTTTATAAGTAATGAAGAGACGAGACATTTATGCTTTCTGACTATCATCATGATCTAAAGGGTACGCCTTGTAGTTGCAACCATTCTGATATTTTCATATTACAGTACTCTCCTAAATCTATAAGATGTTTGATTGCTGCTAAATAGGATTTTCTACGGCTCCCTCTTCTCTATGCCCAAGGAGCTTACCTTCAATTATATTTGTAATGAAGTTATTGTGCCTTACTATATGCTCTAGAAGTTTCTACCTGCTTTATTCCATGACCTTGATAAGACTTTTATTTAGGTAACTTTCAAGTTGGACATTTTGTTTTGAGTCGACTCGTGCAACTCGTTCCTATAATTCTGTGGTAAATGCGTTTTGACGGCGACCATAAATTCTAACTCTACTGAAGCGTGTTGGCTGGAACTTATAGAATAAAACACTTGCCTCTATAAATGATTTGATTAATGTTCTCCGTGTTTCATAACAGCCTCGGACGCTCAACGGTATTTCTAATCAAGTGCATCTAACTGAATTGCTGAACCATTTTTTTAGGATATCAACTAATTACAAACTATGCGATAAATGCTTTTTTTTTTAATTCAAAATATGCGGCTACTCTAATTTTACCGAAGAATACTCCTTTTCAAAAATAATAAATTAACAGATGCTCCTAGTAAAATCCGTAACGGGTAAATAAAAATATTTATTTACACACACAAACACACACGCACACACACACACACACACACGCACACACACACTCACACACAGCGCAACCTATATCCTTCTTCATTCCTATCCAACAATCTAATTCTGAAATTCCCACTTCGCCATGTAAATGAATGCCAAAAATTTGAAATTAGAGAAAAGAAAGTTGTAGTCTGCGTACATTAAATGTTTAAATTTTACTACAGCCTTAACCACTTCATATGGCATCCTGAGGCCTTTATTAACGGAAAGGGCTCCAGAACTACACGCATATGACTAGAGAAGGAGTAACCTATATAGCTAATAAAGTCAGGCAAATCAACTGAAAGGTATCCCTGTAAATATATTGGCAGGGCTTTGTTAAACGAACAAGCTGACACGTTAGCAAAGGAAGCAGCTCAAGATAGAAAAATAATCCCAGAATTCTCTCTTGTGCCATTCCCATACATTAAAAAAGACAAACGTACCGACACAATACATAAGTGGAACAGACAATAGACGACATGTAATTCATCTTACAGCTTACATCGATGCATACCAAATATAACTCACAACAACTGCAACACAATTAAGTGTCAACATCACAAATGTACACAATTTCTAACGGAACTTCGACAGACAGGACATTATTTAACAAGATTTAAAATTCAAGACAATGACAAATCTACTTGCGACTCACAGACAACACATTTTTTTTAACATAAACTTTATGACTGTTCAGCATTTAATCAAAATAGATCACATTTAATAATGAACATAATTTTAAAAGGCGGTGATTGACCAGAACCACCTCATATTTTATTTAATAAATGAAATAAATAACTTAACAAGTTTATCAAAGGTATATACGTAGATATGGATGTAGCAATATACTAGAATGTAAAGTTGATTGTGAGGAATGGGAATTATGATTCAATATATTTACCTTACATAGACTCGCAAATTAAACATCGGTTGAGTTTTACTTTAATTGATTTTTTAAAATTTTATTTATTTATTTTTCATTTCATTTATTAATTTTATTTGTAATTATCTTACTTACTTTAATTTTCTAATTTATTATTACTATTTTTCTATATGATATTTAATTAGATCTTTGATTAACGTGTATATATAGTAAAATAAAAATGTATTTAATTATAATCATACATGTAATATGCCATGTGGCAATGGAACATGTATTCAAATAAATAACTCCTCGTAAGGTTACTATGAGAAGAAAAAAAATAAAAAGGGCTTAGTCAGCTACCTAATTTCTCGTTCTCTAGTCATATTCATAAGTTCTGGAGCCCTTCCTTCTATTAAAGACCTCAAGATGCCTCTGATGTCGTGAAACCAGACGTCAAATATAAACATTTAATACAGACCGACTTCAACTTTATTTTGCATAATTGCTGGATCCTGCAACACCAATCAATCTACGTTATATTGGAAATTTTAAATTCTATTTCAGTTCCCATTCCATATACGACAACCTTAGAATTAATGAACAATTAACTCATATGTTGATAATTACATTATCCTCTCGTTAAATGCTAAGTAGTATGTTTTAATATGAATTTCTAGGCCTTTTTTCGATAATTAAATTCTATCACTTTGTAATAAAGCTCCTTTATGTTTTAGTTATTCTACAACTGGTATGAAGTAAAGAAGCAAGGATTTCTATCTTCGTCGCCATTAAAGGACTTTTCGTCTGGGTAAGTTAAATAAGGTCTGGATTAAATTTTAAAACCAATATTAGATCTTTTTAATTTATTATTTACTATTATACTACTATATTAGTAGCTAGTTTCAGTTATCTACTACTATTTAAGGCGCGAGTTAACAGCACAACTTGCTCAATTCCTTAATAAGTATGTATTTATGTATATATATATATATATATATATATATATATATATATATATATATATATATATATATAGTTTGAAAATGTAGACATACTAAATAAAAAAAACAAAAAAACTTTCTTTTCATCATTACAACCTATGAGGTGACGATGGAGAAATATGTTGATAAAACTGATTCTTAGGGCAAAAATAGAGTTAAACAAATATAAATACTTATCTGAACAAATAGTAAAACTATTTTATTTTAAAAGTTAGCAATGTAACACATGAATATGTCTCACAACTATCAAATATTAATAAAATATTAATTCATTTCAGGTAACATGAAGCTATTTATGAACAATGAATTCTTTAGATACTACTTCTTAGCTACTAGAAAAAATATATAAAAAAAGTATAATAAGAATAGTTTAGAACTACTAAATCATTTGATTTCTGCAGGAATAACAATTAAAAGAAAACATTTAAGATAGAAAAGGAAATTAAAACGTTTCACGTAGAATCTTTTAGTGCCATCTAGTTCTATTCAGGTGAGTTTCTTCCCAACATGTTTTAAATAAAGACTTCTAATTTCATTCTCGCTCCCCTGTATGTGCCAGATAAGTAAAGAAGGGTCTAGGCTTTTATTTCTGTGAAGTCCGTCTCTTGGGCATCCCTCTGCCTAGAAAAGTCTGGCTCAACGATTTTCATGAATTCGTTTGTGCAGTGCACAATACTACTAATAATCGTCTCAACAATGAGACAGAACCAGCAGTCAAGTTCATTAGTAACCACCTTTGCCGCCCCTTTGAATCCCGGAAGGTGTGTCAATAAATTTTGTTTGCCTATTTTTCGCAAAGGAAAAGGGGTTTTCCTCCACTCAAAACGGTCAACGTTCTTTCTGTCCACACTTCTCAATGGGACATATTTTTCGTGTGACTGCTCATCCTCCCGATCACTTTCCGATTCCACGTCACTTTGTTCGGTCTCTGAGTCTATACCCCGTTCTTCCAAGCCGTCTTCAAATTCCGAATCTGTGTCGTTCTGTATGTTATCGCCTTCTTCGAAAGGATCCAGTAATGTGTGGTGGAGTCTAGGTACGTCATTTTGATTACTCAAGTCAAAAACACGAATTACTTGGTACATTTTTTCTGAAAAAAATGTTTTAAAAATGCATTGTTAGTCGCGGTCACCTCAGAGGTGAATTACCTATTTTGTAGATATATTTAACTATTCAAAAACAATCAAGGCACTACAAACGTCAAATGATAAATATGTCTAAGATAAATAGATTAAATTTAGAAATATAAAGAAATTAAAATACTTGCAATTTTGGTCGCGGTGCACCTGTGGGGTGATTTTAGTACAAGGAATGCACAGTGTAAAAACATTGAAGGTCAAACCTTTACTGTTTTGAGGAGAAAGGGAAGCTAGAAGCATTGCTGGAGGCGGAAATTGTCGGGTTCACTCAATCCGAAACTATTGCAAAAACACCTCAAAGATGCACATGTCAGGACGCCGCGACTAACGGAGGGTTAAAGTGTTTTTTCTCTCTAAAATTACAGTTTTTAAATTAATTAAATTTTGAATACATTATATTTCCATAATATCTCTTATAAATATTCCCTCACCTAATTTTTATTATCTATATTTATGTCTTGTTATTATATCGTCTTTATAATGCCCATTTTCCTAATCTTTGAGCTCCGATCAACTTCGCAGTTCTAGAATTTTTGTCGGTATTTTTTACAGTTTTTGACTCATGATTTAAAAATTGACTGTGGTAAATTGCTAAAACTCTCCAGTGATGTGTGACTCCTAGCTTTTACACCAAAAGCTAGTTGGTTTTCAAAGTCCAGCTGATTCAAATCCTAACTTGGTGAGACGGCAAACAGTTAGGATTGTAGAGTTAGTGTATAATTGATAATTACCAAGTCCAGTTGTTCAGTCCCAACCAAAACACTGGCTCACCAGCCTTATTAGGGCGGGGGAGCGCTTTAATGGGCTTATTTTAGGGACGGAACTAGGGCTTAATCCACCATCCGTTATTTAAGTTGCACAAAGTTTTATTGGGAAAACATTTATTTTCTATTCTTTTTGCATTTACATATTGAAGAGATGACATTGTTATTGAGAGGATCCCTGGGGATACGGTGAAGAGGAATGCAGGGCATAAGATGGAGGTGGAGAGGCCAGCTGGGAAGGGAGAAGGAAATCGGTGGGCTAAGATATGCACTGCATGGATCCCTGGGGACACGGGGAAGAGGAAGGCAGGGCATAAGTTGGAGGTGGAGAAAGGTCAGCTGGGAAGGATTGGAAGGAGATCGGTCCTAAGATAGGCACTGACCATTTGGATCCCAGAAAAGGACACGTGTGAAGAGGAAGGCAGAGGCAAAATAATAAATCATAAGAAGTTGGAGGTGGAGTGGCCAGCTGGGATGGGGGAAGGAGATCGGTGGGCTAAGATATGCACAGCATGGATCCCAGGGGGACACGGTGAGGAGGAAGGGCAGGGCTAGGATCGAGGTGGAGAGGCAGGTTGGGAAGGAGGAAGGAGATCGGTGGGCTAAGATATGCACTGCATGGATCCCTGGGGGGCACGGTGAAGTGGAAGGCAGGGCATAAGATGGAGGTGCAGAGGCCTGCTGGGAAGGAGGAAGGAGATCGGTGGGCTAAGATATGCACTGCATGGATCCCTGGGGACACGGTGAAGAGGAAGGCAGGGCATAAGATGGAGGTGGAGAGGTCTGCTGGGAAGGAGGAAGGAGATCGGTGGGCTAAGATATGCACTGCATGGATCCCTGGGGGTACACGGTGAAGAGGAAGGCAGGGCATAAGATGGAGGTGCAGAGGCCTGCTGGGAAGGAGGAAGGAGATCGGTGGGCCCCTAAGATATGCACTGCATGGATCCCTGGGGGACACGGTGAAGAGGAAGGCTGGGCCAAAGATGGAGGTGCAGAGGCCTGCTGGGAAGGTGGAAGGAGATCGGCTGGCTAAGATATTGCACTGCAAATGGATCCCTGGGGGACACGGTGAAGAGGAAGGAAGGGCATAAGATGGAGGTGCCAGAGGTCCTGATGGGAAGGAGGAAGGAGATCGGTGGGCTAAGATATGCACTGCATGGATCCCTGGGGACACGGTGAAGAGGAAGGCAGGGCATAAGATGGAGGTGGAGAGGTCTGCTTGGGAAGGAGGAAGGAGATCGGATTGGGCTAAGTTATGCACTGCATGGATCCCTGGGGACACGGTTGAGAGAGGAAGGCAGGGCATAAGATGGAGGTGGGAGAGTCCTGCTGGGAAGAGGAAGGGATCGGTGGGCTAAGATATGCACTGCATGGACCCCTGGAGGGCACATGAACGGTGAAGAGGAAGGCAGGGCATAAGATGGAGGTGGAGAGGCCAGCTGGGAAGGAGGAAGGAGATCGGTGGGCTAAGATATGCACTGCATGGATCCCTGGGGACACGGTGAAGAGGAAGGCAGGGCATAAGATGGAGGTGGAGAGGCCAGCTGGGAAGGAGGAAGGAGATCGGTGGGCTAAGATATGCACTGCATGGATCCCTGGGGCACGGTGAGGTGGAAGGCAGGGCATAAGATGGAGGTGGAGAGGCCTGCTGGGAAGGAGGAAGGAGATCGGTGGGCTAAGATATGCACTGCATGGATCCCTGGGGACACGGTGAAGAGGAAGGCAGGGCATAAGATGGAGGTGCAGAGGCCTGCTGGGAAGGAGGAAGGAGATCGGTGGGCTAAGATATGCACTGCATGGATCCCTGGGGACACGGTGAAGAGGAAGGCAGGGCATAAGATGGAGGTGCAGAGGCCTGCTGGGAAGGAGGAAGGAGATCTGTTTGGCTAAGATATGCACCGCATGGATCCCTGGGACCACGGTGAAGAGGAAGGAGGGCATAAGATGGAGGTGGAGAGGCCAGCTGGGAAGGAGGAAGGAGATCGGTGGGCTAAGATATGCACGCATGGATCCCTGGGGACACGGTGAAGAGGAAATGCAGGGCTTAAAATGGAGGTGGAGAGGCAGGTTGGGAAGGAGGAAGGAGATCGGTGGGCTAAGATATGCACTGCATGGATCCCTGGGGACACGGTGAAGAGGAAGGCAGGGCATAAGATGGATGGTGGAGAGGCCTGCTGGGAAGGAGGAAGGAGATCGGTGGGCTAAGATATGCACTGCATGGATCCCTGGGGCACGGTGAAGGGAAGCGCCGGCATAAAGATGGAGGTGGAGAGGCCTGCTGGGAAGGAGGAAGGAGATCGGTGGGCTAAGATATGCACTGCATGGATCCCTGGGGACACGGTGAAGGGGAAGGCAGGGCATAAGATGGAGGTGGAGAGGCCAGCTGGGAAGGAGGAAGGAGATCGGTGGGCTAAGATATGCACTGCATGGATCCCTGGGGACACGGTGAAGGGGAAGGCAGGGCATAAGATGGAGGTGGAGAGGCCTGCTGGGAAGGAGGAAGGAGATCGGTGGGCTAAGATATGCACTGCATGGATCCCTGGGGACACGGTGAAGAGGAAGGCAGGGCATAAGATGGAGGTGGAGAGGCCTGCTGGGAAGGAGGAAGGAGATCGGTGGGCTTAGATATGCACTGCATGGATCCCTGGGGGCACGGTGAGGTGGAAGGCAGGGCATAAGATGGAGGTGGAGAGGCCTGCTGGGAAGGAGGAAGGAGATCGGTGGGCTAAGATATGCACTGCATGGATCCCTGGGGACACGGTGAAGAGGAAGGCAGGGCATAAGATGGAGGTGGAGAGGTCTGCTGGGAAGGAGGAAGGAGATCGGTGGGCTAAGATATGCACTGCATGGATCCCTGGGGACACGGTGAAGAGGAAGGCAGGGCATAAGATGGAGGTGGAGAGGCCTGCTGGGAAGGAGGAAGGAGATCGGTGGGCTAAGATATGCACTGCATGGATCCCTGGGGACACGGTGAAGAGGAAGGCAGGGCATAAGATGGAGGTGGAGAGGCCAGCTGGGAAGGAGATCGGTGGGCTAAGATATGCACTGCATGGACCCCTGGGGACACGGTGAAGAGGAAGGCAGGGCATAAGATGGAGGTGGAGAGGTCTGCTGGGAAGGAGGAATGAGTATAATTGTTGACTTCCGCAGTAGTTTTTAACGTATAACTCATTTATACTTAGGTATACGACAAAAGTGTATATAACAAAACCTTCTCTTAATAACAAAATAAACAACTTTTGTAATGTGCATATTTGCCGACAAACCAATAGGAAAAGAAATATCGCTATTTTTGATTTCAGACCTCCCTTATAACCCCCACTCCTGTTCGTCTCAGAGAATGTTAATATAACCTAAAGTCTAAGCTGGGCTAGTAGTAATAAACATACCGAGTTTGTTAATATTCTGTTCAGCCTTTTATGCGTGAAAAGGTAGCAAACAAACAAGCATATACGAAAGAAACAAACTGCCTTTATGGTGTCTATGACATGTGAAACGAAAATTTATCGTGAAATATTGAGAAAAATATCAATGTACAGACAGAAGTTACAATTATATATATATATATATATATATATATATATATATATATGTGTGTATATATATACTAGCTCAGATACCCGGCTTCGCCCGGAAATTGATTTGAGGCTGAATGGTGATGGTATTTTTTTGCAAGGCTTTACTTTGCACAATACTTTGACATTTACCCGTCCCAGTGTTTAGGGTTAATACCCGTCATTTCTGTGGATTTGTTAATAATAAAATTTGTAAATTAAGGCCTCCCTTAAAACCCCCACTCCTGCCCGTTCCTAGAAATGTTAGTATGGCTTGTTATAAGGAAGGCGTTAATGCTAATGCACATACCGAGTGTTTTATTTAGTTCGGTTGAGTCTTTTGTGCCAAAGAAAATTGTTGGCTCCCGTTATAGTTTTTAGCGTATAACGCCATTATACTTCGGTATATGACGATAATGTATATAAAGAAAGTTTCTCTAAATAACAAAATAAACAACTTTTGTTATGTGCATATTTGCCGAAAATGCTATAGGAAACGAAATATCGCTATTATTAATTTCAGGCCTTCCTTATAACCCCACTCCTGCCCGTCCCTAGAAATGTTAGTATGGCTTATTATAAGGAAACGTTTGTACTAATTCACATAGCGAGTTTGGTTTAGTTCGGTTGAGTCTTTTGTGCCAAATAAAATTGTGGACTCCCGCTCGATCTCTGGAACTAAACCAAACTCGGTATGTGAATTAGCACTAACGCCTTCCTTATAATAAGCCATAATAGCATTTCTAGGGACGGGCAGGAGTGGGGTTATAAGGAAGGCCTGAAATTAATAATAGCGATATTTCGTTTCCTATAGCATTTTCGGCAAATATGCACATAACAAAAGTTGTTTATTTTGTTATTTAGAGAAACTTTCTTTATATACATTATCGTCATATACCGAAGTATAAAGGCGTTATACGCTAAAAACTATAACGGGAGTCAACAATTTTATTTGGCACAAAAGACTCAACCGAACTAAATAAAACACTCGGTATGTGCATTAGCACTAACGCCTTCCTTATAACAAGCCATAATAACATTTCTAGGAACGGGCAGGAGTGGGGGTTTTAAGGGAGGCCTTAATTTACAAATTTTATTATTAACAAATCCACAGAAATGACGGGTATTAACCCTAAACACTGGGACGGGTAAATGTCAAAATATTGTGCAAAGTAAAGCCTTGCCAAAAAAATACCATCACCATTCAGGCTCAAACCAATTCCCGGGCGAAGCCGGGTATCTGAGCTAGTATATATATACACATATATATATATATATATATATATATATATATATATAAAATTGTAACCTCTGTCTGTACATTGATTTTTTCGCGAAATTTCACGATAACTTTTCGTTTCACATGTCATAGACACCATAACTGCATTTTGTTGCTTTCGTGTATGTTTGTTTGTTTGTTACCTTTTCACGCATAAACGACTGAACCGAATTTTATGTCACTTGGTATGTATATTACTACTAGCCCAACTTAGACTTTAGCTATATTAATATTCTCTAAGACGAACAGGAGTGGGGGTTATAAGGGAGGCCTGAAATTAAAAATAGCGATATTTCGTTTCCTATTGCTTTTTCAGCAAATATGTACTTAACAAAAGTTGTTTATTTTGTTATCAAGAGTAACTTTTGTTATGTGCATTTTTGCCGTATACTGAAGTATAAATGAGTTATACGCTAAAACCTATAGCGGGAGTCCACAATTTTATTTGGCACAA
Source organism: Riptortus pedestris (assembly GCA_019009955.1). Taxonomy (NCBI): domain Eukaryota; kingdom Metazoa; phylum Arthropoda; class Insecta; order Hemiptera; family Alydidae; genus Riptortus; species Riptortus pedestris. The sequence continues at coordinate 4,388,480 of CM032230.1, read as the reverse complement.
AAGACTCAACCGAACTAAACCAAACTCGCTATGTGAATTAGTACAAACGTTTCCTTATAATAAGCCATACTAACATTTCTAGGGACGGGCAGGAGTGGGGTTATAAGGAAGGCCTGAAATTAAAAATAGCGAAATTTCGTTTCCTATTGGGGTTTCGGCAAATATGAACAAAAAAAAAGTTGTTTATTTTTCTATTTAAAGTAACTTTTGTTATATTCACTTTTGTCGTATAGAAAAGTATAAACGTGATACACACTAAATTCTAAAGCGGGAGCCAACAATTTTGTTGGGCACTAACGATTGAACTGAACTTAGCAAAACTCGGTATGTCAATTAGCATTTAATCTTCCATGATTAACTATATTAAAAATTTTAGGTCCAAACGGGAGTGGGGATTATAAGAGAGTCTGAAACGTGAGAAGTCTAATGCGGGAGCGGAAGATGACGGGAGCCTTACCAGTTAATTGAGTTTACTTATTTCCCGTCTGGTATTGCTGGAAGTGATTTCCAGTGAGATTCACTATTACAAATATAATCTTACGTGCAAAACTTTGCCTAAACTATTTGAGCTCGGGTTGTCTTTTGAAAGAAAATATGTTTATTATGGATGATATTTAATTGTAATAAATGCTATCCATGATTATGATTTGAATTATTGAAAAACGGTGAGTCATAAAGTATAGAAGGATAAATTAGGAACACATTTACATTTATCCTTCAAAACTAAAATTTCTATTCTATTAATCCCCAAAAGTTACCCTTCAGGGTTGGCTATATCGGAAAATCATTACGTCGTGGAGTGCATTGAAATTGTGTACATTGAAGTCTTACTATCAAAATACCATCATTAGTCAGTCAACAATAATTTCCCGGGCATCGCCGGGTACCATAGCTAGAAAATATATATATATATATATATATATATATATATATATATATATATATATATATATATACTAGCTCAGATACCCGGCTTCGCCCGGGAATTCATTTGAGGCTGGATGGTAATGGTATTTTTTTTGGCAAGGCTTTACTTTGCACAATATTTTGGCATTTACCCTTCCCAGTGTTTAGGGTTAATACTCGTCGTTTCTGTGGATTTGTTAATAATAAAATTATTTTTTTATGTAAGACTTCACTGTCCTCCATATTGTCATATTTCCCGTTTCCTGTGCATAATGCATAGATTTAAATTATTAAGGACAAAATATTATAATAATATTATTAAATATTATAATTTGAATTATTATTATTAATTTTTCCAGGTGAGGTACCTGGTAGTTCATATTGAAAAGATTTGTTGAGCAAATTTCTCTAAATAACAAAATAAACAACTTTTGTTATGTGCATATTTGCCGAAACCCAAATAGGAAACGAAATTTCACTATTTTTAATTCCAGGCCTCCCTTATAACCCCCACTCCTGCCCGTCCCTAGAAATGTTAGTATGGCTTATTATAAGGAAGGCGTTAGTGTTAATACACATAACGAGTGTTTTGTCATGTTCGGTTGAGTCTTTTGTGCCAAATAAAATTGTTGACTCCCGCTATAATTTTTAGTGTATAACTCCTTTATTCTTCGGTATACGACGATAGTGTATATAACAAAAGTTACTTTAAATAACAAAATAAACAACTTTTGTCATGTGCATATTTGCAGAAAACCCAATAGGAATCGAAATATCGCTATTTTTAATTTCAGGCCTCCAAACAAATAAACAAACAGACACGAAAGAAACAAAATGTAGTTTTGGTGTCTATGACATGTGAAACGAAAAGTTATCCTGAAATTTTGCGAAAAAAACCAATGTACAGACAGAGGTTACAATTATATATATATATATATATATATATATATATATATATATATATATATATATATATATATATTCAATTTTGAACGGACCTGATTTTCGTCATCTGCTGGGTAGGATCGATGGACATTTGAAGAAAATTTTCGGAAATCTCACCATGAGTACGACCTCAATAGCTGATTTCCCTTAATAGAAATGTAGTAAAATGAGGTCCGTATTATAGAGTCAATGTTGTTAAACTATTTATAGGCCATAACGTAGGATACATTTGTCTTCCTCGGCATTTTATTGTAACTCGTGTATTAAGCGAGTTATTCCTACTTATTGTTTCCAGCCTTTCGACCCCCCCCCCACCGCTTTCTACTCATTGCTTTTTAAATAGAAATAAATCAATAATTGAGCTCAGTAGTGTGTTATATCAGGCCCTGTTTATTACATATAGCATCTGCTTGAAGGACGTTCCTTCTTCTTTTTCAAGTTTTGAAAGACAGGTCTCCTTCAGTATTTAGAGAGAGAATGTTTCCTTTTTCACTAAATAAGCAAAGCGGATAAGCTTCCTGGAATTAATAAGGAAAAGGCTGTATCCAAAATATATTCCACGAACTTTTCGGTCCGTGTTTGCTGAGGCCAGAACCTTATTCTGAATCATTATGCTTGGTGATTTATTTCATATTAGCGAGTTGCTGGAAATGTAGAAACATCTGAGAAATAATAAATAGGTTCTGTTTTGAACGTTTTACGGAGATTGTAAATATCTTCTACCAGCCAGCCAAAGAATAAGAAGTGAGTCACGTAGGGATAACCTAGGGGATAAACTGGACAGATTTGCCACTTGTTAAATATCCTGATGATATGACACCTTTATATTCCATTATTCTAATTATAAGAATCGTATGTCAAGGAGACTAGAAATTTAAGTAGGAAATTAGATGTTTATTCCCTCAGGTGGACGAAGTAAAAATCACCAAAGAGGGGGTTTGGGGAAGACTGAAAAGGAAAAATTTGCATTTAATTATGTTAATATATAAAGTTTATTTCGGGATATTTTGAATATGTTTATTTTCGTAACTGAGAACTTTTTTTTCTCCTATTTGACCTTTTTACACTATCCATGCACAGAGGGACTATATTTCCTGTTTGTGCTATACAAAGTATATAATTTAAATTTGGTAACAGCGTTTGTCTATAAAGCTAATAAGATTGTAAAATAATAATAATAAAGTAGGATTTTAACAAAATTAGCTTAACAAACAATAAAAATAGATAGATAGATAGATTTTATTGGCTAATATATACCTATTTTAGCCTGAGTCTGGTCCATTTAGTGATAGTAATCTTACTAATAATATACAAAAAGAAGAAAATATATACAATAAAATGATAATTTTTTTTTTAATAAATGTTTTCGAGTAGTACTTAAACTTGTAAAATTCTTTTTAATTAAATCTGATTAGTGCTATTCAACATCATATGCATTTACTTTTATTTATTTGTTTCTGTGGCGTGTTAATTACCTTCGTTGGAAATTTCTGTATAACAGTGTTTAATTATCAAGATAATGGTATATACTATGTTGTTGCCTAGTTGCATACTGCTGAAAGTAAATCATGTTCAGTTTATTAATGTCCTCAATGTGAAGAATATTTTCCAGTGACATTAAGTCATCACTTGTGGCTATAAACTTCTTCAAGTATTGCTCTCTATGATAGCTGTATTCCGAGCATTACAATAATAAATGTTTTAATCCGTCTGATATAAATTCCTGGCAGCATTCACAAATTTTTCCGGATATTATTACTTTAATTTTTTTATTGTGATATAGCTTCAAGTAGTCGTTATTTGAAATTCTAAGTTGATTAACTAATCTTACTTTGAATTTAAGATAATCTTCGGATTGGTGGCTGGTATAATGACAGACACTTCCATAAAAGGGATTGTATGATGTACTATATACTCTATTGATGTCGGTGGATAATATGTGACTTGTTGCTTGTTCCAGAATTTTGTTTTTATTTGCTAGGAAATTTGTTTCACACGACATATAGGTAAAGTACTCTTGCACATGATTTAAATTTGCTATAGCTTTTATTTGTCAGACCCAATTATAGTTTGTATCATGATTACTGGCATCCAGTGCTATTATTCTATTGAAAATTTTTCTTGCTATTCTATTTTCAGAGAGTGACAATATTTTTATACAGAAATTAAAGATTTTTTTCCACACATGAACTGTTATGTAGCTTCGCCCAGTTTCGAGTCTAACCATATAGATAGGTTTGCACTTTGACCAAAAATAGAAAGATTTGGAAAAAGCAAGTTTGGATGATTAAAGTTGACCCAAGTAATTAATGCCCCAAATTTCAGAGGTATACAGGAGGGTTGATGATATGATTTATTCAAAAAGTGTCATCTTCATTTCCCGAAGAAACAAAAAAAAAGTCCGTCACGCGGGGGCTGCGTAAACTAAGCTGATTTCCCACGTGAAGTTTTACAATAGAGAAATTTCACGAGAGCCGAACAGTAACAAAAACGGCCGAACTAGCTTTTGGCGGGAAACTCACTCTCGTCCGTTATCCACCCACATTTAATAAAAATGTAAATATCTCGGTTAATATTCAAGATAGAGAATAAATGTATATAACAATATTTATAAGTAAATTTAATTTGCAATAAGATTGATTCTATACAATTGTTAGACCCGACGTACAGTAACGGAGATATTTCGAATTTTCGAAAATCCTCCCCTCTAAACCGCCCCCCCCCACTGGTCCGATTTTAGCCATTAGCGAACTTGATCTGTCTTTTTACATAAAACGTTTAAATATCGAGTTTGGCAACGACTAAGCAAAAATTGCGACCGCTAGAGCGTTAACATATATATATATATATATATATATATATATATATATATGATTATATATAATTTTGAACGGACCTCATTTTCGTCATCTCCTGGGTAGGATCGATGAACATTTGAAGAAAGTTTTTGAAAATCGCGTCATGAGTACGACCTCTAGGGTCTAGGGAAATCTGCTAATAAGAGATTGAAAAGAAAATCCCAGAAATTACCTAGTTATTAACCATTGCATTAATACGTTGCATTATTATCAGGTTGCAAAAGCACAATATTATCTATTTCATTACTTTATTCATTTTGTCTGCCGCCTGTAAAATGTCTTTTGGAATGATCATTTATAAGAATGAGAGTAAGAACTGCTGTATATTGATCTAGCTGTCCAGCATCAGATGCACGTGACTAGCTAATCACGTGACCCGGTAATCACGTGTCCCATTGGGTCCTCCGAGAGGCGAATCACTGACGTAAAGAGTTGCTGAGGGACGAGCTGCGTAAGCTAAGCAGATTTCCCACCAGACACAAGTACATACAGATGATATTATAGCAAAATCCCTTCTATTTTTCTCTCTAAATAACAGCCCGTAGCATGGAACTCTTGAAAGTTTCAATGCTATGTTTTCTAATTGTCATGAAAACTCTGATAATTTTCCACTGATATATTAAACAAGAATATGAGGACAAGGACATTCAAAAATTGAGTTCGTTCTGATCAAACAAAGCAGCAAGCTGAAGGCAAAAACGTCCGCCATGCAGATTTCTCTGGTAAACTAAGCAGATTTTCCTCCTGAAGTTTAACAATAGATAAACCTACATACTGTTAACAAAACACCGCCGTGAATATTAAGTGAATAAATACAAACTATAATTCTTATAGTCTCTTAAACCTTCCGACGGGAAGCATGAAATGTAAACAAACTGGACCGCCAAACTCACCGAAAAGAAAAGCAATTACTGATTTATATCAGAATATATTATTTTTATTGAAAACTATATTTTATATCTAGTACTATAATTTATAATGAATCACAATAATATTTATAAGTCAAATTTTAGTAGTCCAAGAACTTAAAATGGGTGGGGGAGGATCACCAGAACATATTTGCATGTTTCTCGTATAAAGGACTCTTGAATACAATATTTAATATTTAAGCGGGGCTCAGGTTAGCCATTTGAGTTAAAGCGTTGACCTTTATCTCACACGGCAAACCTAGAGTGGCGAGTTCGATTCTCGCCTGGGCAAAGGAAATTATTTAATGACGAAATTCATTAAATGACATCCTAAAATCCCACCCTGGCTAGGAAAGGGTGGTGACCTGTAGATAACCCGTCCCAATTAGCCTGAGTTGCAAAAAGTGGACGTTAATAAATAATAATAATAATATTTAAGCTTCGAATAATGTGGTTTATTATATAAGAGGGTATTCTTTATTTAGCATGAGACGAATCTATATTCATCTATTGTAAACCTCAGCGAGGGAAATCTGCTTAGTTTACGAAGCCCCTGCATGTCAAACTTTATTTATGTCCTGGGCACCAAGAGAATGTATTGTGTTTATCTAAACTGAGGTCATGTTTTATTTTTTGGGCTATTGGGCGTTTTGTGTAAATATTTTGTAGTGCTTGAAGGGAACCGAAAGAATTTGTGCAAATGATAATTTTTTGTTTTTAAACTTTATTTTCTATGATGAAGCCGTGATATAGTATTGACAGCTGTTTCTCATTATAATTAGTAGAATTTAGTACTATTTTCATTTATAAAACATTTATTTATAACTTTTACTTTTGTCATTTGACTGTATTATTTTTGACTTTTAGCAGATTTTCCTTCGAAGAAATCAGCAATTGAGGTCGTACTCATGACGCGATTTTTGTAATTTTTCTTCATAGTCCATCGATCCTACCTAGGTGATCGATGACCTACGAAAATTAGGTCCGTTCAAAACTATATATATATATATATATATATATATATATATATATATATATATATATACTTGTCTGTCACCAATTATTGTTTAATCGTTACCAAATTCGATATTTAGTCGTTTTATGCAAAAAGAAAGATCAAGTTCGTTAACGGCTGAAATCGCACAAGGGGATGGGTGGTTTACATGGGAGGAATTTTGAAAGTTCGAAATATCTCTGTTGCTATACGTCAGAGCGAAAAATTGTATAAAAAACAATCTTATTGCAAATTAAATGTACTATAAATATTGTTCGATACATATTTATTTTATAATGAGTATTAACGAAGATATTTGGATATTTTAGTTTTAGGCATTCAGTAAACGCCCACACCTACTAGTGTCATATTAATAATTAGTTGTTATATCATGTGAACCACCGCGTGTTCGCCTTTGTTGTGATGCCCATAAATAAATAAAAAGTCCGTCACCCGGGGGCTGCGTAAACTAAGCAGATTTACCTCGTGATGTTTAACAATAGATAAATCTACATACTGCTAACACAACACAACCGTGAATAATTACAAACAGTAATTTGAAATTTTTCAGTCTATTTTAGTAACCTTCCGGCGTGAAGTGACTGAAATGTAAACAAACAAGTCTGCTAACCTCTCACCAAAGAGAAAAAAACAATTACAGAAATATATGAGAATATAACATATTAATTTTATTGAAACCTATTTACTATATCTAGTACTGTAATTTATAATGAATCAGAATAATGTTTATCTCAATCAATCGAATTTTGATAGTCACCTGAATATATTTGCACGTATTCCGTATAATAAAGGTCTTTTGAATCAATATTTAGTATTTCAGCTTGGAATAATGTGGTTTATTATATAACAGAGTATTGTTTACGGAACATTAGTAGAAGTGGGGATTTGCTGAAGGCTGAAAACTGAATAATACAAATATCTCTATTAATATCCAAGACAGAGAATAAATTTATATAACAATATTTAGAGTACATTTAAATTGCATCAAGACAGATTCTACACAATTTTTCGATCGTATAGTAACGGAGATATTTCTAACTTTCAAAATTCTTCCCCTCTAACCGTCTGTCCGATTTCAGCATTTCAACCGTTAACCAACTTGATCTTTAGTTTTGCATGAAATGCTAATATATCGAGTTTGGTACCGATAAAACAATAATTCGCTAGAGCGGTAACAGACAAATATATATATATATATATATATATACAATTTTGAACGGACCTCATTTTCGTCATTGTAGGTAGGATCGATGGATATTTATATAAAAATATTGAAAATCGTGCCATGAGTACTACCTCAATAGCTTATTTCCCTGAGGCGAAATCTGCTAAAATGGGATTTACTGCTGAAAACTAAAATGTATAAATATTTTGGTTATCATTCAAGTTAGATAAAAAAAGTATGCCGCACAATTTAGAGAATATGTAATTTACATTAAGATAATCATTATTCAATTTTATGTCATGAATTATAATAATGTAGGTATTTTGAATTGAAATTCCCCCTTCTACTTGTTTTGTTTCAGCGGTTAACGAAGTTTTTCATAAAATGTTTTCCAGGTTTGGTAAATATCAATAAAAAATTACGCTAGAGCGTTAACAGGCATATGTGTATACATATGGTGCTCATTTTCTTCATCTCCTGGATATGATCGATGGACAATTGGACGTAAATAAATAGAAAAGAAATATGCTTCTATTAGAAAGCAATATTGGCGGGTAAAGATTTTGTTGGGCTAGAGTTTGTTTGGGAGAGGTTATTGACAGGTAGCAGTGGTTTTATCCAGCCGAGGCCATTTCTTAGCCTTTTCGCCCTTCGCCACTGTGCTTTTCCAGCTTTTCTCAAAGAAAAATTACCTCTATTTTCCCTTGGGCAGGAGGGGGGGGGGTTACCTGTTTTTTTCCAATGCTTTCTGAGAATAACATTTTTATATTTTCATTATTCTTCCTTGTGAACTTTTAATAAAACCTACTTTTTATTTGTCTTGATACATTGTGTTGTTTATTAACCTCCGGGGGTTACCGTGTATATTTGTGGTGTAGTGATTTGTGTTTAGATATAGAACAGTGTGATGTAATGAGAGCGAGTGAGCGGGGGAAAGACAAACGAACTGCTGACAAGGTGCTACTGGAAATGGGGGTGCTTTGTATTGCTAGCGTTCAGTGTTAAAAGAGTTGTGATATGCTAGTGCTACTCTGTCTGCTTGCCTTGGCCCCCCCGCCGTATGCTTGTTGTAATATAATTAGTGTTAAGTCTTAGTATATGTTGTAAGTCTTAGTATAAGTATATATATATATATATATATATATATATATATATATATACTAGCTCAGATACCCGGCTTCGCCCGGGAATTCATTTGAGGCTGGATGGTGATGGTATTTTTTTGGCAAGGCTTTACTTTGTACAATATTTTGACATTTACCCTTCCCAGTGTTTAGGGTTAATACCCGTCGTTTCTGTGGATTTGTTAATAATAAAATTAATTTTTTATGTAAGACTTCACTGTCCTCCATATTGTCATATTTCCCGTTTCCTGTGCATTATGCATAGATTTAAATTATTAAGGACAAAATATTATAATAATATATTATAATTTGAATTAATTTTTCCAGGTGAGGTACCTGGTAGTTCATATTGAAAAGAATTGTTGAGCAAATTTCTCTAAATAAAATAATAAAACTTTTGTTATGTGCATATTTGCCGAAACCCCAATAGGAAACAAAATATCACTATATTTAATTTCAGGCCTCCCTTATAACCCCCACTCCTGCCCGTCCCTAGAAATGTTAGTATGGCTTATTATAAGGAAGGCGTTAGTGCTAATTCACATACCGAGTTTGGTTTAGTTCGGTTGAGTTTTTTGTGCCAAATAAAATTGTTGACTTCCGCAGTAGTTTTTAACGTATAACTCATTTATACTTAGGTATACGACAAAAGTGTACATATTAAAAGTTACTCCAAATAACAAAATAAACAACTTTGGCATGTGCATAATCGCCGAAAATGCATTAGAAAACGAAATATTGCTATTTTTAGTTAGTCAGGGCCTCCCTTACAACTCCCACTCCTGCCGCATCCCTAGACATGTTAGTATGGCTTATTATAATGAAGGCCTCACTGCTAATACACATACCGAGTTCCTGTTCGTCTCAGAGAATATTAATATTGCCTAAATCTAAGTTGGGTTAGTAGTAATATACATACCAAGTTTCATAAAATTCGGTTCTGCCGTTTATGTGTGAAAAGTTAACAAACAAATAAACAAACAGACACCAAAGAAAGAAAATGTAGTTATGGTGTCTATGACATGTGAAACGAAAAGTTATCGTAAAATTTCGCGAAAAAAATCAACGTACAGACAGAGGTTACAATTATATATATATATATATATATATATATATATATATATATATATATGTGTGTGTGTGTGTGTGTGTAACATAGAAATAGAATAGTAGATAAGTTAGCCTATATGTATTTATTTTTAAATATATGTTTTATACCAACCAGCCGTGTGTGTCTAATTGTTTAGCTAACATGACAATATTCGTGTGTTCGTCTGTAATATGAGTCCACTTTCGGTGCCTACTCGCCGGTATCGATTGTACATATGTTGGTTCATCAAGCCTGGTCCAGGGTTAATTTCAATATGACATTTCATTCCCAAGAAAAAAATCAATAATTGGGACCTATTTTCACTTACTGGAAAGAATCTGTAAATGAGTGAATAAGGTTACTAATATTACCTCGAATATTTTTGGATATCAGATTTTAAAACGGGGGGAGGGGATTTACAGGGGAAAATTTCTAAATTGGAAAATATCTCTGTTTTATTACGGCGGATCGAAAAATGTATATGGAATTAATCTTATTTCAAATTTAATGTTCTATAAATGTTGTTCTGTACTATTTTTTAATATTGTTACGTTTATTACAAGAATAATGAACGTTGTTTATTAGAGTTCTTTTGGATTGTAAAATTAAACACACACACGCTTCAGAGTTTTTATCACTGCACAATTTATTTAACAATGCACAACAAATTCGGTAAATAATACCTAACTATTACTCACAGTATGCACTGATAAGATCACTGTTCTTCTTATTGCAGAGTCCCACAACTCATGATCACTGAAGTTCACAAAAACAAGGCACTGCACCGTCCTTTACTTTTAGGCGGGCACTACACTGTTATTTTGATAAACACAGCACTACACTTCTCTTCATATAAAATACTTTAACCGCACTGCAGCTAAAACGCACTGTTCACTGAAGTTGCACTGAACGCATTATTATTCACTTGAAAAGAGCTGATCCGTTTTTATAGCCGGGCTTTTATATTCCGAATGATATTTTCAAAAGATAGATATATGCAAATATATCGTCTAATGAATATTATTACTTATTAACGACCTCTTTTTTCCTGTTATGGCTAATTAGGATGGATTATCTACAGGTTACCACTCTTTTCTAACCAGGGTGGGGCTAAGGATTTTATTTAATGAGTTCGTCACCAAAATGAATTCCTATTGCCTAGGGGAGAATTGAACTTGCTACTCTAGACCCACCATGTGAGATGAAGGCTTTAACTCACTTGTCTGACCTGATGAATTTTGCCTGACGAATTTTCTCCCCTTGTTGTCATATGTACGTATCACGTTGTTCTCAAAAATTGCCAGCCCACAAGGAAGTATTAATGCTTTATTTGGTTAACGAATCTATCCCTTCCTAGGGAGTAAGCAAATGGCAAGATATAATTAATACTATAATGAAAAAGAGTTTTCCGGCAGATGAGGAAAACTGACAAAAATTAATTCAATGGCTTTTGAGGTATAAATGTCAAGAGTCAAGGTTGCTTGAGCGAGGTCCGGAGGCAACAATATAACAACTTACTACAAACAGCAAACTAACTCAGAATATCAGAATATAGCAAACCCTAGTAGCTCTTGGGCTGTACGCCACAGCTGTTATCAGGGTGAACACCTCTTATCTAGTCATTCAATAATGTCATAATAAAACGACATTCTTTATGCGTTTTTATATGTATTTCTCTGTAGCTTCTCCATTGTATGCTTCCTTCACTTGTGGTTTCCAATAATTTTAATTTGACTTTTATTTTTTTTACTATTTATTTCTTTTTTATACTATTTAACTGTAAGCCTTTAATTTTAATCTGTAAAACTATGTTTCTTCATATATTATCTGTAAATATTTACTGGACGCTAGTTCCTATTTTCTTTAAAGCTTTATGTTCTAATTCTTATACTTGTCCTTCAATATACACATATATTTCTAATGAACTGTTGATGGAGCATGTGCTCTGAAAGCGCTCTGCCCCAAAGAATAATTAACAGTTTAGGAACTAGGCCTTTAGCAGATTTCCCTTAAGGGAAATCAGCTATTGAGGTTGTACTCATGACGTGATTTCGTAATTTTTCTTCAAATGTCCATCGATCCTACCCAGGAGATGACGAAAATGAGGTCCGTTCAAAACTGTATATATATATCTATATATATATATATATATCTATCTATCTATCTATCTATCTATCTATCTATATATTTGTCTGTTACCGCTCTAGCGGTCGCAATTTTTGTTTAATCCTTACCAAACTTCATATTTAAGCGTTTTATGTAAAAAGAAAGATCAAGTTCGTTAACGGCTGAAATCGGACCAGTGGGAGGGGGGTTTAGAGGGGAGGATTTTCGAAAATTCGAAATATCTCCGTTACTATACGTCGGATCGAAAAATTATACAGAATCAATCTTATTACAAATTAAATTTACTATAAATATTGTTATATACATTTATTCTCTATCTTGAATATTAACCGAGATATTTGCATTTTTCAGTTTTCACCAAACCGCCACTTCTACTCATGTTACGTAAACAATACTCTGATACATAATAAATCACATTTTTGGAAGTTTAAATACCAAAAATTGTATTCAAGAGACCTTTATTATACAAGATAAGGCCCCCCCCCCTTAAATTTTGGCTACTAAAATTTTATTGATTGAGATAACAATTATTCTGACTCATTATTAATTACAGTACTAGATATAGTAAATAGTTCTCAATAAAATTAATGTGTTATATTCTGATATATTTCAATAATTGTTTTTCTTTCCGGTGTGAGGCGGGACCCGTTTGTTTACATTTCTAACCTAACGCTTCCTGTCGGCAGGCTATTGAAATTGGATGAAACATTTCTTATTTCCGTTTGTATTTATTCACGGTGTTGTGTTAGCAGTATGTATATTTATCTATTACTAAACTTCACGAGGGAAATCTGCTTAGTTTACGCAGCCCCTGCGTGACGGACTTTTATTTTTTTACCTGAGATAACAGATTCTTTCACCATCCAGCATCTCGAAATTAAGGAATACAAGTCCGGGGCTGCGTAAACTAAGCAGATTTCCCACGCGAAGCTTTACAATAGAGATATCTCTTTACTGGAAACACTAACACCACCGAGAGTAAATACAAACGTTAATGAGAAATCTTTCAGTTACTTTTAATAAGCTTCCAACGGAAACTGCTTCTGAGTTGTAAACAAACAGGTCTGCCAACCACTTAGAGCTGAACAGATAGATAGTATATTTTTCGCCGAAAAGAAACACAATTACTTTAATATCTTTGAATATAACAACTTAACTTTTTTGCAAATTAATTACTATATCTGGTACTGTAACTTATAATGAATAATTGAACATATCTCAGAATGTAGAAGCTTACACCAGTCTCTAAACGAATTTCACGAGAGCCGAACAGTTATGGAAATAGCCGAACTAACTTTTGGCGGAACCATACGATCAAAACCGAAAGGAGCCGAACAGAACCGACAATAGCCGACCTCATCTCGTCCGCTATCAGCAAACTTCATATAAATGCAAATACCTGGGTTAATATTCAACATCGAGAATAAATGAATATGACAATATTTATAGTGAATTTTTCGATCTGACGCATAGTAACGGAAATATATTGAATTTTCAAAAATCTCCCTCTTAACCTCCCCCCCCCCATTGATCCGATTTCAGCCATTAACATACTTGATCTTTTTTTTTGCATGAAACGAATAAATATAGAGTTTCGTAAAGATTAACAAAAATTAGGACCGCTAGAGCTTCAACTGTCAAATATATATATATATATATATATATATATATATATATATATATAATAGCTAAGGTACGGTACCCGGCGGTGCCCTGGAAATCATTGCTGACTGGCTAATGATGGTATTTTTATAGAAAGACTTCAATGTGTACAAATACACTTCCCTCCACGAAATGTTTTTGCGAAATAACCAATCCTAAAGGGTAAATTTTAGGTATTAATAGAATAGAAATTTTCGTTTTGAAGAATAAATGAAAATGTGTTGTTAATGTATCCCTCTACTTTTTGACTCACCGTTTTTGAATAATTCTAACTATTATCATGAATAGCATGTATTACAATTAAATATCATCTATAATGAACATATTTCCTTCTAAAACCCAATCCGAGCACATATAGTTTAAGCATAGTTTAGCACGTAAGGTTATATTCATAATAGTAGATCTCAGTGGAAATCACTTCCCGTTATGCCAGCATTTGACAGGAAATAAGTAAACTCAATTAACTTTATTAGCTTCCCGTCTATTTCCGCTCTCGCATTAGAGTTATCAACATTCTTCTCCTTAAATTATTGATTCAAAATATTATTGTAATAATTTATCTACCTGATGGAATTAAATAATAGTGGTAGCCTAAAAATAATTTCATTTATATTCAAAAATCTAGTCGAGAGGAAGAGATCGCAGCCGTCTCTGCAACCTAGGTAATATTAAACAATCACATCGAGTTTAAACGCATATTGTCATTAAGGCATTACCATTAACGTTTAATTGTTATGATAGTACATATTTGTTTCAATATCATGAAGATATCGGAAATAAGATAATATATTACCAAAATCAAAGAGTTTGATTCCCTACTACTTCCGCTATCACTCCTTGAGGAAATTCAGCATGATTCTGTTTAAATAATACATTATACTAATTAAATAATGGAATAGCTCTTATAGTTTAAATTTCTATTGGAAATAAGTTACAAAGTTTTTTCTAGGGAAAATAAATAAATGGGAGGGGGGGCGGAGATTTATAATCTCACTAATCCGAATCATACATAGAACTAAATAATCGAAATAGATAAGACTAAAACAACCACCAACTACATTTGTCATAATATACCTATATAACAAATACTTAAATAAGTACTAATAAAATCGTCAACTCCCGCTATACATTTAGCTCATATCCCTATATATTTCATTTTACGACAAAAATGAATGAAACAAAAGTTGCTCTAAATAACAAAGTAAGCCACTTTTGTTATGTGCACGTTTGCCGAAAAACAAATATAAAATGAAATATCGCAAATTTTTACTACAGGCTTCCCTTATAACTCCCACTCCCGTTCGAACCTAAAAGTTTTAATATAGCTTATAATCATTGAAGAGTTAATGCTAATTCAAATACCGAGTTTTGTAATATTCGGTTCAATCGTTAGTGTCCAATAAAATAGTTGGCTCCCGCTTTAGTTTTTGGTGAATACCTCGTTTATACTTTATTATAAAATAAAAGTGAATATAACAAAAGTTACTCTAAATAACTAAATAAACAACTTTTGTTATATGCATATTTTCGGAAAAACCAATAAGAAACGAAATATCCCTGTTTTTAATTTCTAAGAGTTACTGCCTAAAGTCCGATTAGAAAGATAAAATCGGACATTTACCAATGCTTCTGCTCAATCCTAAGATTTACCTGTAAATCTTAGGTTTTATCGCACTCCGGGGTTTTACAGTAACATATAAACTGCTAAACAGTGAATAGGGATATTGGCTGTTTTGTGGTATGTATGGTGCCTAGCATATATATATATATATATATATATATATATATATATATATATATATATATATATATATTATAAATATCATTAATATTTATTAGAAATTATTGTCTTTTTCCCCTATAAAAAAGAAATTTAATTAAGATCGATTTAATTAAAATTAATAGGATAAGAAAAAATAACCAATATCCCTATTCATTTTTGAGCAGTATATATATATATATATATATATATATATTATTATAATATCCCTATTCATTTTTGAGCAGTATATATATATATATATATATATATATATATATATATGAAAAATTTCGAAAATTGTGTCATGAGTACAACCTTAATAGCTGATTTCCTTGAAGGGAAATCTGTTAAAAGATATACTATAAATCATGAAGAATGAAGAACGAAATGTAGCGATTTTTCATTTCAGGCCCCCCCCCCCTCCATATTACCTCCCACACCTGTTCGCTAAAGTATTATGCATGTATCTATTATGTGTAGTGCTAATACAGCTTATAATCATGGAAGCGATAATGCAAATTCACATACAGTTTTGATTAGTTCGGTTCAGTCATTAGTGGCAAATAAAATTGTTGTTCCGTAGTGCTTCTTTAATTATTTCTCGTTTATACTCTGTTATACGGCAAACGTTACTCTGAATAATGAATAAACAGTTTCTGCTATAAGCAGGTTTTTCTGTTATCACCATTTCTTATTTCACGTCTCCCTTTTAACCCCCACTCCTGTTCAACTCTGAGAATATATTAATATTAATATAGCCTATAGTCTAAGTTGATTTTATAGTATATATACCAAGTTTCACAAAATTTGGTTCAGTAGAAAAGCCAACAAACAAACAGAAAGACACCAAATCCAACAATTGTATAAATCGTTTCAATGGCATTTAAAACGCAAAAGTATCGTAAAATATCGAAAAAAAATTAATACACAGATAGAGACTACATTTTTTTTTGTTTCGTTGCCATACTCGATATGTAGGAGTTTCATGTGTAACTAAAGATCCAGTCCGTGAATAGTTGAAATCTGATTATGGAGGGGTCGACAAGAAGGAGTTTACGCAGGACTTGACGGGCGTTTAGCAGATTTCTATCAAGGGAAAGCAGCTATTGAGGTTGTACTCATGATATGAACTTTACATCGATCCTAATCTCGAGATGAAGAAAATTAAGTAAAAATTATGTATATTCACTGTGTATCAACTTCACGCGCCACGCCCTTGAAATCTTGAATTATTTTAAAACAAAGCTGAGACTTGGTGTGCCATAATTAGGACCCCTGAAGAATCCTTTCAGTCCATATTCAACCACCTAACCTTCTCCAGTACTTCTCCATAACTTTAGCATAGCAATTGTTCGAAAATGCACCCTTCCTCATTTATGCACTTCAAAAGACGGTATCTGAAATCCGTTTTGGCTCTGTATTTCTGCTCCTGAAATTGAATTCATCGCCAATCTCATTTTATTTTTTGTCTTCAATATTCTGCGACCTGTTTTGGTAGAGATGATTTGACCCTCCACCATAGAAAATAATCCATTACTGTCAGATCGGGTGACCTGGGTGGCCACTAAGTGTTCTATGTGATGTTTTTTTAAGTAAACATATTTTGGATTCATTGAAGAATACTTTTCGTTATTTCGTTTAAATATATTTGTTTTTGTTTTTTAAATTTCAAAATCCATTCCTTTCCCCGTAGACTCGTTTGAAGTATAATTTTGTTGGCTACAACTATTATGTTGCAGCATTTTTCAATAAAATGTGCCGTTTATTAAATAAAGATTTGTGTATTTTACGGCTAAAAGATGCATCGATCGTAAGATCGTTTTTGAATTTAATTTTCTGCATGAATCCACTTTAAAAAGTATGGCATATCATTGAAAATTCTAAAGTTACGGTCGCTGGATAATTACTGGAGAAGGTTAAAAGGTTGAATAAAGATTGAAAGGACTCTTCAAGAGTCACAATTATGACACACCAAGTTTCAGCTTTGTATTAAAATAATTCAAGATTTTTAGGGGGTGGCACGCTTAGTTGGAACACAATGTACGTTACATGACGTTGTGGCATAAACAGCTTTCTGGATTATAGATAATATAATGAGTTCGATTATTGTACCCTAGAAATGTTTTGGAGTTTAACACAATACTGGAATTTATCTTTGGTTTTATTCAATTCCCGATATTAAACGTTTCGTTTAAAATGAATGAAATATTTTAAATCAAACCGAGGCAATTGGGGAATGAAGCCACCCAGCTGGAATGTTAAAGCCAATGTAGCACAAAACATTTCAGATGAATTTCATTTCTTGTTATTATTAGTTTTTACCCAGTAAAATGTAGAGCTTTTATAATTCTACGTATTTATCAATTTTGCCCTTCCTTGAATCCATTTAGACTAATTTCGGTATGAAATGTGTACATAGCCAGATATAAGCAGTGGTTTATCACCTTTTCTGGTATATCACTTTTTGATGGATATTTCTGGAGACAGAACATTGACGCCCATAACTGGTATTAACAGTCAATAATTTCATCTGCAATAGCTACCTGTATTTCTCAACCGATCTCATCGAATCAAGGTTAAGTACTCAATTAAACGTTAGTGTGTAGAATATAATAATCTTAAGAAAACAATTAAAAAATATTTAACGAACTCGATCTTCCTTTTTACATAGAACGCTGATATATCGAATTTGGTAACGATTAAATAAAAATCCGCTAGAGTAGTAAAAGACAAATATATATATATATATATATATATATATATATATATATATATATATATATATATATATATATATATAATTTTGAACGGCCTCATTTTCGTCATCTAGTAGTTAGGATCGATGGTCATTGAAGATTTTTTTTTTCGAAAATCGCGTCACGTTAGTGTGTAGAATATAATAATCTTAAGAAAACAATTAAAAAATATTTAAATTAAATAAAAAATGTATTGATATTCTCCAGAATATAATACCACATTATCATTAATTGGAACAGTCTATCTACAGTAGTCCACCCTTTTTTGCCAGGGTGGGACTATGCATTTTGTTTAATGAGTTCCTCATAAAATAAATTCCTGTTGCCTAGGCTGAAATCGTACCCACCACTCCAGATTAACCAAATGAGAATAATACCAACGTCTAAAATGAGCTTCGCGTATATTTTTAAATTCCCTTCAATATAAAATTATAAATTCAAGATGGATTTTACCCCGTGCGGATTATTAAATATTTTTCTAGCCAGGAAGGGTATATGAATTTCATTTACTGAGTTCGTCACTAAATAAATTTCTATTAACCAGGTGAGAATTGAACTCACGACTCTGTCTATATTGTGTACTATATGAAATTTAACTATTCCATAACATATGTAATGTTACTATTCAAATGTAAGACTTTTCCTTGTAGATTATAGATGCACCAAATTTTTATTGGTCCCATAACAATGTTTCGTTGGTTTGTGTGATGAAGCTTGAAGTGAGAGAGACCAAGTGTTAATAACCAGAATCCAATAGCCATATTAAGATTTACACCTACGCCATTTATATAAGAAAAAAAATACCTTCTGAGAAAAATGTACGCGTAAGGGTAAAGGATGCTAGTGAATTTTTAAAATATTTCAGAAAATTTAGAATAGAAAATATTGATAGAATATCGTTTGACAGTATGCGTTCATTACCGGATTAGAATTATTTAATCATATAAGTCTGCTTAGGTTCTCAATAGAAAAATTCAGTGATGTAGGAGCTGCGTAAACTAAGCAGATTTCCCACTTGAAGGAAGGGGAGTAGCTGAACTCATCTCACACCCTATTTTCTGTTCCTCTCGTTGAATGAAACCTGAGCAAATGGAAATTAAATGGTCAGTTGGACATGAGATCAGTCACTGAGTTACACAAGGTGAAGATTGGATGACTAGAAGTACTAAGAGTTTATAGAAGGCTAAATGAAAAAAGTACGTCACGCAGGGGCTGCGTTACCTAAGCGTGTCACGTAATTGCGTAAAGGTTCAAAGAATACAATATTTTGTATTTAGGCTTCAAATAAAGTGCATCATAATATAAAAGCTTATTGTTAATAACACATGAGTAGTAGTCGGGAATTTAAGGCCGAAAACTTTTAAAATGCAAATAGCTCGGTTAATAATCAACATATTCAAAACCCGAATGTAACAACATTTATAGGACATTGCCTTTGGAATAATATTGGTTCTATACATTTTTTCGATCCAACGTATAATAACGAAGATATCTTGAATTGTCGAAATTCATACCTTCTAAATCCCCCCCCCCCTCCCTCAAGTCCCATTTCAGCCGTTAACGAACTCGATCTTCCTTTTTACATAGAACGCTGATATATCGAATTTGGTAACGATTAAATAAAAATCCG
Organism: Riptortus pedestris; assembly: GCA_019009955.1. Classification (NCBI taxonomy): domain Eukaryota; kingdom Metazoa; phylum Arthropoda; class Insecta; order Hemiptera; family Alydidae; genus Riptortus; species Riptortus pedestris. The sequence continues at coordinate 4,368,532 of CM032230.1, read as the reverse complement.
CTAGAGTGGTAAAAGACAAAAATATATATATATATAATTTTGAACGGACCTCATTTTCGTCATCTAGTAGTTAGGATCGATGGTCATTGAAGATTTTTTTTTTCGAAAATCGCGTCATGAGTGAAACCTCAATAGCTAATTTCCCCTAAGGGAAATATACTAAAAAAATACAAATAACTCGGTTAATATGTCGAGTCAGAGAAAACATGGATAAAACAATAGTTATGTATGTACAGCGTTTTTACTTCCTTATGGGCAAGGCTAGCCATTTTAGAGAAATGCCAGAACTATAATTCCGTTGAAATATGAAAACCGTAATTTTCCTCGATTACATTATCTCCGTTACTTCGTACAAGGGATTATAAACAAAATGTTTTAATGCACTTCATCGAGAATATTTTCATTTGAAAATAATAAACAATGTATTCGTTCTGCCCCATCGGATCAATGAATATTATGGAATATTAATTATATATCTTCTTATAATAAACAAAAAAATATTCTATAAAAATGTGGAATTTGATATTTTTTATTTTCTTTTTATGTCTTCAAATTTCCATTGATGCTACCCAGAAGATAATGAAATTGAGGTTTGTATAGAGCTATATATATACTAGCGGACTCGACAGACGTTGTCCTGCATGTTATTTGAAGTGATTAGGATATTAAATTTAATAATATTATGTAAAAGCTGGTTTTAATAACACAAAAAACAACATTTTTTATGTGCACGTTTGCATAAAAACAAATAGAAAATTAAATATCTTGAATTTTTTATTCAAGCCTCCCTTTTAACCCCTACTCCCGTTCGAACCTAAAAAAATTAATAAAGCTTATAATCATGGAAGAATTAATGCTAATTTTCATATAGTGTTTTGTTAAGTTCGGTTCAATCGTTAGTGCCCAATAACGTTGACCACGTTTCTCAAAAATCCGCGTTTAAATTTTTTTCTCTTTCGGGGATCGGGAAGTAAATTTTCATCGTGGTACGTGTGTCGAGTACTCGACGGCCCGCGTCTTCGGACGGGTCGCACGACCCCGTAGCGGTTTCCCGCGGGCAAGGAAAAAAATTCGTTAGGCGGGGTTGTTGGTTTTCGCACTCGGAAAAATTGGTTTTCCCTAGCCGGAGCCGATTTTCGCTTTTCGATAAAGGGACGAATAAGGGATGAGGGCTTGGAAGCGGGTTTCCCTTATCAGCCCCCGGGGAGGGGGGAGAGGGTGACAAAGAAAGGCTTTTTTCGATGGCGGATTTCGAGAGGGTCGTGTGGGGCTCGGTGAAAAGTTAGATATTTTCCTGAAGTCGTGAAAAGACCCCCTCGAAAGCGAAAAACGACCAAGAAGCAGAGGGGTTAGTCTCCGCGGGAAAGCTCATTTCGACTTTTAGCTCCTTTCTTCGGGAATCGAACCGCTCTATATCGAAGCGAAAGTGTTTATCGGAAAGAGACCCATCGGAGAGTTTTTCCCACGCTTGGGAAATAAATCGCAACTACCCTCGGATTTATAGCGAATTTAAAGTGAAAAAAATGCGGTCGGGAATAAGCATTTTCAAGTTCCTCTAGCTATCACGGATCTAAAGATATTTCGGATTTCATAATTTTTCAAAGCAAAAGTCGACCACGACGAACAAAACGGTACCCGGTTCCGTGAAAAAATGGGTCCAGCGATAAGGGCTGTACATTTCCGAGGCCTATACCGAAATCTTGGTGGTATTGTGGCTATATTATATAGAACTATATTATGCAGAATATATTTATACACACACACATATATATATGTGTGTGTATATATATATATATATATATATATATATATATATATATATATATATTTGTCTGTTGCTCTAGCGATCGCAATTTTTGTTACATATTTACCGAACTCGGTATTTAAACGTTTTATGTAAAACGAAACGTCAAGCTCGTTAATGGCTAACATTCATTTTCGAAAATTCTTTCCTGTTTTCGGCCTTCAGATATCCCCCATTGCATGGGATTTTTATTTAGAAATAGAGAATATATTGTGAGATGAGATCAGTAGCGTCATAGGAGCAGCTACGAAATCTGCTTATTTTACGCTGCCCATGCGTGACGGGACTTTTGAGTTATAAGACACGTGTGCGTACGGAAAGACGTCATGCTGAAACTAGTAAAAACAGGATAATTCTGATGGAAACTGAAAGTTGTTGATTCCTTAGAAGTAATAAATAATATTTCAAATTGAAATTTATAGCGTTGTAATATAATAGCTTTAAATTTTTAAGAAGAAAAATTATAGTTAGGGTGTGCTATGTTGGTCTGTCTAGTTGAAATAATTGCACTCAGCTATTATGAGGCGAGTTGGCCCTGCCTAGAAGATGGCATATAGATATCGATCTTGGATAGACAGAAGGCTTCACTGTCTACTGACTGTCAATGCAGCTATTAGAGTGCACTTACTAATGCAAGCTGCATTCCTCTATGCCTTCCAGACAGTCACTACACACATTTGCATAGCAGGCCTTAAGAGATCTGGGTTTAGCATCATGTTTCGAAGTATTTTTAACTGATTTCCTTAGGGAGGTACAGAGTTTTATGTAAATAGTCACCAGTAACTTACTATTATTCATTTTATACACCAATTTTATTTTAATTATTCATTTATTTATTGAATATTTAAATATTTTATTAATGATTTCTATATTGTCCAATATCAATAATTTTGATTTACAGTTTTGCACCTAGCTTTGAATTTTGTCTTTATTTCTCCCCTTGTTCATTTTTTTTTTTTTTCTTTGTTGTGTTCAATATTTGTTTATTGGTTTCCATTCTTGTTTTTTGAGTTCCATTTCCATTTTTGAGTCCAGTTCCGTTTTTGTGTTTCATCCAGTTTTTGTTTAATTTCGCCTTTTGTGTTCAGTCATTTTCATTTTTTTTTCAGTTCTGTTTTGAGTTGCTTTTCTATTTCTTTCCCATTTTTGATTTGATATCATCTCTGTTTTTCGTGTTTTCTCTCTGTTTTATGATCCTTTTATGTTTTGTACTCCTTTTATGTTTTGTACTCCTTTTATGTTTTGTGTTCCTTTTGTGTTTTGTGTTCTTATCTGTTTTGTTTTCTTTTTGTGTTTTGTGTTCCTTATCTGTTTTGTTTTCTTTTTGTGTTTTTTGTTCCTTATCTGTTTTGTTTTCTTTTTGGGTTTTGTGTTTCTTATCTGTTTTGTTTTCTTTTTGGGTTTTGTGTTCCTTATCTGTTTTGTTTTCTTTTTGGGTTTTGTGTTCCTTATCTGTTTTGTTTTCTTTTTGGGTTTTGTGTTCCTTATCTGTTTTGTTTTCTTTTTGGGTTTTGTGTTCCTTATCTGTTTTGTTTTCTTTTTGGGTTTTGTGTTCCTTATCTGTTTTGTTTTCTTTTTGGGTTTTGTGTTCCTTATCTGTTTTGTTTTCTTTTTGGGTTTTGTGTTCCTTATCTGTTTTGTTTTCTTTTTGGGTTTTGTGTCCCATTTCTGTTTTGTTTAGTTTTGTTAATTTTTAATTTAAGTTACAAATACTTTAGTTTAGAGCAATATCGCCGAAGCTGTGAAGCTCCAATAAATGAATAAATAAAAACATTTCATCACATATCCACCAATCGTAGCTAGCAGATGATAGATATGAGGTGATTAAAACTGTGTATATATACTAGCCGTGTCAATACCGCGTTATAAATCGTTTCCAAAGGAAATAAATGTCCGTCACGCAGGGGCTGCGTAAACTAAGCAGATTTCCTTCGTGGAGATTAATAATAGATAAACCTACATACTGCTAACACATCACCACCGTGAATATTAAGTGAATAAATACAAACGGTAATCAGAAATATTTCCCCTGCCGGCTGGCAGCGTCTCAAATGTAAACAAACAGTCCTGCCTACGACTCAACGGAATGAAAAAAAATCACTGAAAGATATCAGAATATAACATTAATTTTATTGAAAAGTATGTACTATATGTAGTACTGTAATTTATAATGAATCAGAATAAATTTTATCGCAGTTCAGAAAATTTTAGTAGTCCAAGAATTTAAGACGGGGATTTGCATTTATCTCGTACAATAAAGGTTTCTGGAAAACAGTATTTGGTATTTAAGCTTTGAATAACGTGGATTATTATATAACAGATAATTGTTAATGTAACACGAGTAGAAGTGGGGGTTTACTGAAGGCTGAAAAAATGTAAATTTCTAGAATAATAATCAAGATAGAAAATAAATGTTTATAACAATATTAAGACTAAATTTGATTAGCAATAAGATTGGTTCTATACACTTTTTCGATCCAACTTATAGTAACCGAGATCTCGGTTTCTCCCTCCCCCTCCCACTAGTCCGATTTCAGCCATTAATGAACTTGATCTTTCTTTTTGCATAAAACAACAAAATATCGAATTTGGTAACGATCAAACAAAAATGGCGATCACACACAATATATATATATATATATATATATATATATATATATATATATATATATATATAACTTTTAAGGGGCCTCATTTAAACCATCTCTTGGGTAGGATCGATGGAAATTTGTAGAAATTTATAGAAAATTGCGTCATGAGTGCAACCTCAATAGCTGAGGATTTCCCTTAAGGGACTGAGTTAAATATTTTGACACTGAATTATCCAAAGCCCTCAGCGACAAGATATATGAGGAATTTGGCTGGTGGGCCTGACATATCTGTGGTTGGATATCCATCTGGTCGATGGGAGATTTATCAGTTGGGATTGGGATGTGCTGAGACAAAGCACTCCCCAGATCCAACTGGGACTATCTCCCAAGACAATCCCTTCTCTCTCTCTCTCTCTCTCTCTCTCTCTCTCTCTCTCTCTCTCTCTCTCTCCCCCCAATCAATTAGTTCCCAAGGGATGGTCCCGTCTATCTCCCGAGTATTAGGTGTCGGATTTAATCCCATGTTTAAACAATAAATAAATTATTTCGCCCAATTTGTTTTGAAATTCAAGAACCTCATTATTAATATTTGAATCTCATGGCTGGTGAAGTACAGTGAAAGGGAGAGTAGGGTAATAGCGCGGCTAGTCGGGAGCAAAGTGGGTAGCTCCTCTTAGCCGATGTGTGTACTGCAGTCGGGCTGATAACGGAGCAACTACAGTGTAGGGGAGAGTAGGGTAATAGCGGGTAGTCGGGAGCAAAGCGGGTAGCTCCTCTTAGCCGATGTGTGTACTGCAGTCGGGCTGATAACGGAGCAACTACAGTGTAGGGGAGAGTAGGGTAATAGCGCGGGTAGTCGGGAGCAAAGCGGGTAGCTCCTCTTAGCCGATGTGTGTACTGCAGTCGGGCTGATAACGGAGCAACTACAGTGTAGGGGAGAGTAGGGTAATAGCGCGGGTAGTCGGGAGCAAAGCGGGTAGCTCCTCTTAGCCGATGTGTGTACTGCAGTCGGGCTGATAACGGAGCAACTACAGTGTAGGGGAGAGTAGGGTAATAGCGCGGGTAGTCGGGAGCAAAGCGGGTAGCTCCTCTTAGCCGATGTGTGTACTGCAGTCGGGCTGATAACGGAGCAACTACAGTGTAGGGGAGAGTAGGGTAATAGCGCGGGTAGTCGGGAGCAAAGCGGGTAGCTCCTCTTAGCCGATGTGTGTACTGCAGTCGGGCTGATAACGGAGCAACTACAGTGTAGGGGAGAGTAGGGTAATAGCGTGGGTAGTCGGGAGAAAGGCGGGCACCTCCTCTTAGCCGATGTGTGTACTGCAGTCGGGCTGATAACGGAGCAACTACAGTGTAGGGGAGAGTAGGGTAATAGCGGGGGTAGTCGGGAGCAAAGCGGGTACCTCCTCTTAGCCGATGTGTGTACTGCAGTCGGGCTGATAACGGAGCAACTACAGTGTAGGGGAGAGTAGGGTAATAGCGCGGGTAGTCGGGAGCAAAGCGGGTAGCTCCTCTTAGCCGATGTGTGTACTGCAGTCGGGCTGATAACGGAGCAACTACAGTGTAGGGGAGAGTAGCGGAATAGCGCGGGTAGTAGGGAGCAATGCGGGTAGCTCCTCTTAGCCTGTGTGTACTGCAGTCGGGCTGATAACGGAGCAACTACAGCGTAGGGGAGAGTAGGGTAATAGCGCGGGTAGTCGGGAGCAAAGCGGGTAGCTCCTCTTAGCCGATGTGTGTACTGCAGTCGGGCTGATAACGGAGCAACTACAGTGTAGGGGAGAGTAGGGTAATAGCGCGGGTAGTCGGGAGCAAAGCGGGTAGCTCCTCTTAGCCGTTGTGTGTACTGCAGTCGGGCTGATAACGGAGCAACTACAGTGTAGGGGAGAGTAGGGTAATAGCGCGGGTAGTCGGGAGCAAAGCGGGTAGCTCCTCATATCCGTTGTGTGTACTGGAGTCGGGCTGATAACGGAGCAACTACAGTGAAGGGGAGAGTAGGGTAATAGCGGGTAGTCGGGAGCAAAGCGGGTAGCTCCTCTTAGCCGATGTGTGTACTGCAGTCGGGCTGATAACGGAGCAACTACAGTGTAGGGGAGAGTAGGGTAATAGCGCGGGTAGTCGGGAGCAAAGCGGGTAGCTCCTCTTAGCCGATGTGTGTACTGCAGTCGGGCTGATAACGGAGCAACTACAGTGTAGGGGAGAGTAGGGTAATAGCGCGGGTAGTCGGGAGCAAAGCGGGTAGCTCCTCTTAGCCGATGTGTGTACTGCAGTCGGGCTGATAACGGAGCAACTACAGTGTAGGGGAGAGTAGGGTAATAGCGCGGGTAGTCGGGAGCAAAGCGGGTACCTCCTCTTAGCCGTTGTGTGTACTGGAGTCGGACTGATAACGGAGCAACTACAGTGTAGGGGAGAGTAGGGTAATAGCGCGGGTAGTCGGGAGCAAAGCGGGTACCTCCTCCTATCCATTGTGTGTACTGCAGTCGGACTGATAACGGAGCAACTACAGTGTAGGGGAGAGTAGGGTAATAGCGCGGGTAGTCGGGAGCAAAGCGGGTAGCTCCTCTTAGCCGTTGTGTGTACTGGAGTCGGGCTGATAACGGAGCAACTACAGTGTAGGGGAGAGTAGGGTAATAGCGCGGGTAGTCGGGAGCAAAGCGGGTAGCTCCTCTTAGCCGTTGTGTGTACTGCAGTCGGGCTGATAACGGAGCAACTACAGTTTAGGGGAGAGTAGGGTAATAGCGCGGGTAGTAGGGAGCAAAGCGGGTAGCTCCTCTTAGCCGATGTGTGTACTGCAGTCGGGCTGATAACGGAGCAACTACAGTGTAGGGGAGAGTAGGGTAATAGCGCGGGTAGTCGTGAGCAAAGCGGGTAGCTCATCTTAGCCCTCATGTGTTCTGCAGTCGGGCTGATAATCTACCTTGGAAGAAGAAGCAGCAGCAGTCTCGCCAAATTGGCGTAATGGCCTCTACATACCCTAAATATCGGTTGTATCAGCTGATTCGGTGTAGCATGAGGTTGTGATGAATCTGAGATTGTATTGCATAAACCCATCACAAATGACCATTCATTTTATATTCTGAATAATGCCAGCACAGAGCACAATAAGATTATTATTTATGAATGCTTAAATGTATAGTTTTACCTTTAAATAAGTCCAATTTGTAATTGTCACCATGTGATCTTGTATTTTAGTAGATAACGCCGATGGATTTTTATAATAACATTCCCAGCTCTTAACGTCGATACACTAATTAATATTCCGGATGAATCTCGATAATAATTTCCCGTTAAATACACTTTTTGCGCATATTTTGATCGGCGGGGGCAAAGTGCGACATCGGCTCAGCCTATGTAAGGGCGATCCCTTTATATTATTAAAAAGGCGTATCTTCATTTTGGTTATTATTATTTATTATTGTGTTAATATTTAATTATAAATAAATTGATACTATTATATTATAAACCTTTCCTAAATTCTTGTTAGTGATTTGGTTGTGGGAATTATCATCTCTTACAGCTTCCATTGCCTATTGCCGTAGCTAGATCGCAACAATGTGCATGTGGTTTCTTATTATTCTAGACAAACTAGATGTCCTTCGACCGAATGCTGACATGGCTTTGTAACTTAAGACTGTTTCCAAAGAAGCATTATAGACAATGAGAAACATGTAGAATTATTCTTAATAAATTGGAATGAAAGTATAAAGTTTTTTAATAAAATTATACTCTTTGCCTTCTAGTGAAGTACACTCGAGTTGAAATAGTAAATAGATATAAGGGAACGCGATTTATTCAACATAAACTTTATTCAACATTCAGCTAATGAGACTAGTACTCTAGAAGCAAATTTCGAAAATAAATGTTCCATAAATTGAATATTAACCGAGATATTTGCATTTTTCAGTTTTCTTCCTTTAGTAAACCCCCACTTCCACTCGTGTTACATAAAAAATACTCTGTTATATAATACACCACATTATTCGAAGCTTAAATACCAAATATTGTTATCCAGAGACCATTATTATACGAGATAAATGCAAATATGTTCTAGTGACCCCCCCCCCCTTCTTACGTTCTTGGACTACTAAAATTTGATTGATTAAGATAAAATGTATTCTGATTCATTATTAATTATACAGTCTAGATATAGTACACAGTTTTCAATAAAATTATAATGTTATATTCTGATTTGTTTCAGTTATTGTTTTCCGACACTGGAAAGAAAAACAATAACTGAAAGTCGTTGGCAGAACTGATTGTTTACATTTGAGACGGCAGGGGAAAGATCTCTTATTACCGTTTGCATTTATTCACCTAATATAAGTTGGCACACCTGTTTGCTTTCCGTCTGGAGGTTCCTTATTATCGTTTGTATTTATTTACTTAATATTCGCGGTGGTGTTGTGTTAGCAGTATTCTCGTTTATCTATTATTAAAATTCAGTTGGAAAGTCTGCTTATTTTACGCAGCTCATGAGTGGTGGGCTTTTGTTATAAGAAGAGTTGTTTGGCGGCTGGGATGAGGAAGTGGAGTGAGGCGATGATGACTCGATTCCAGGAGATGGGATATGGATGAAGATGGCCGAGGCTCAACGGGGACAATGTTAGCAGTGCGTTGAAGATTGATGGGAAGCATTGGCCAGGTCTAGAGGCGGCACCTAGCGGCCAACTGCTATATTACTCTACAAGATAATCCCTCTCCCCTTGCCCGTTTTGCAATAAAAGGAATTTATTTTCTCCTGTAGGCGGTTACATCAATTGGCTTTTTAGAAAGGAGTGACTTTTGAAGTAATACACTCTTTGTTGAGGTAATAAATCCCTCTTGGCCTATATTTTTTATAAAAGCTCTACTTACTGTTTTGCTGCCTTTCTTCAATTTATAGGGTACTTATTGACATAAAAATGCCATTTTTATTTAAACCCAGCCATTTTCAATGAAATTCTTTTTATTTTCATTTATTTATTTATGCACATCACATCAAAGGTGATTTGCCTTTATGCCAAGTCAAATAACAACATTAAGAGTTATATGTAAATATTTTATAAATGAACATATCACTTCAAGTTACTATTGCAAATAATAATACTTCAAGTAATTCTGATCAGAATATTAAAAAACAAAATAAAAAAACTGATGGTGAGCACAGTTGGTATATGATTAATTAATAGGAAATGAATGGCTGAAAATGGTACTTTTGTTGATGATTGTCGTAATGTCCTCTTTCAGGGTGGCTTTTGTATTTGTGTGTTTATGAATGCATATGAAATGAATGTGTTATTTGCATTAAATGTTATCACAAGATAATAAGTTTAGCAATTTATTTTTCTATCAACACTTTTCGAATATTATGCAAATTAAATTTTTTACAAATTATTGGAATTACATTTATACTTACATGTATAATACATTCGTTAAAAAATCAGGTCAAATTCATTATACAATTAATGCATATATTTTGAACTTGTTGTACACCACTCACTTCATTATGCCGAATGGGATGTGCTCATGTCGTTTCCGGCTTCCTGTCAGCATATTTCTTATTTTCATAGATACTAATTTCCTCAAATTTTAAAGTGGTTTTTTAATATTATAAGCTATCCAAATGTTTTTCAAGCATTTCGCTTGATTTATTAGCAGATTTTCCTAAATATATATTTATTTAATGTGTGTGTGTGTGTGTGTTGTGTGCGCGTGCGTATATTTTCCTGTTCTTGATATAGCTATTTTTGTTTGATTTTTACCAAACTCGATATTTATTTATTTATTTTATTTTATGAGCTCCGCAACTAGGGGATGTCGTTCAGTATCATTTAATTTTGATTCTCTACACTAAAATTTTAAAATAAAGAAAAACTGTTTCCAAAATTACTAAAACATAGTATATAATAGAACGAAATAACATTAAGCATTTAAATAAAACAATGTGTGATTATATATTTTGGGATAAGAGGGAGAGGGATTAAAAAATTCAAAATATTTCTGTTATTATGATTGGGATCATGAAATGTTATAGAACCAGTCTTGTGAAACTATTAATGTCTACAAGTGTTGATCTATGAATTTTTTTTTGTCATTCATATATTAGGTGAGTTATTGGTGTTTTCATGTTTTCAGCCTTTAGTAGCTCCTACCTTAATACATACATACATATAAATATATATTTATATACATATAAATAGGGAATAAGAAGGGAGAGGAGATCACAAATGCGTTGTACTAAAACGTGGGAAATCTGCTTATTTATTCATCCCCTACGGAAGAAGCGACGCTTCTAAGAACCTTTTTAGTTATAAAGTTCGGGAAGAAATTAATACCTCAGCCAGCTTTGAAATAAATAAATAGAGACCTTCTACTTTCTTTCAATTTCTTTAAAAGATTCCCTTTTTAAATATTTATAGATTTAAATTGAGAGGAAAAGAGAGATAAATGAAAAAATACTCTCAGAAAGAGAGGAAGATGATAAGAAGTAATTTTGTCATCTGCTTTCACGTCAAAGCATGTAAAACAATAAAGAATTCGATTTCTCAAAACGTTACACACATTGATTTTTTTCGCGAAATTTCACGATAACTTTTTGTTTCACATGTCATAGACACCATAACAGCATTTTGTTTCTTTGGTGTCTGTTTGTTTGTTTGTTACCTTTTCACGCATAAACGTCTGAACCGAATTTTATGAAACTTGGTATGTATATTACTACTAACCCAACTTAGACTTTAGGCTATGTTAATATTCTCTGAGATGAACACATTAGGTTCAGTTCATTTCTATCATAATGAGTTTACAAAGGCTGACCAGAGGCATTTAGCCACTCTAGGTAAACTGAGGTGTTGTGCCAATTGCAACAAGAATCCGTTGAATGAAAAATTCCATTGATTTCAACAAAACATATTTCACCTCTTGAACCAGAGCCCCCTGAAGTGCTTGAAACGTGAAAGGGAATATTGTGATAAAATGAATTGGACAAGTTCTGTAGCTGAGAGTTCTTTCATTCGATCCAACCTGCAGCAATGCCCTAACTTGCTGTTTTCCTTTAAATGAAATCTGTTAATGAATCAAGGGAAACACTCACGATTTCACACCTAATGCATACATAAAATCTTAATTTAGGGCGTTATCAACAACAAATGCCCATGTATCTCATTGCTCATGGAATTTTGAAAACAATATTTGGTATATAAGATTAGAATATAGAGGTACGTGATATAACAGCTTATTGAAAATATGACATGAGTAGGAGTGAAGGCGGTAAACTATAAAATACAAATATATCGGTTAATATTCAATACACCGAATACATTTACAAAACAACATTTATAAACAATTAAATGCGCAATAAGATTGCATCAATACAAGTTTTCGATCTGCTTCAAACTAACGGAAATATTTTGGATTTTCGAAATCACCTCCTCTAAGCCCAGGGGGGAAGGCCCTCTGCTACGATTTCAGCCATTAACGAACTTAACCTTTAGTTTTGCACAAAGCACTTATATATCGAGTTTGGTAAAAAATCAAACAAAAATAGCTAGAGCAATAACAGGCAAACTTGCGTACATATTATTACATTTATTATAAGAATTGTAAACGTTGTTTATTCGAGTTCTTTTGGATTGCAAATTTAAACAAACACAAGCTTTATCAGTTTTTATCGCTTCGCAATTTATTTAAAAATGCACTACACACTTGGTTAATTATTCTTAACTACTACTCACAGTATGCACTGATAGCTTCACTGCTCTTCTTATTACACAGTCCAATAACTCACTCACGATCACTGAAGTTCACAAAAACACGGCACTGCACTGATCTTCGCAAAGATACGGCACCGCACTGCACTGCACTTAAACACAGCACAATACTCTTCTTTACAGAATCATCGCGCGACACGGTTGTCACATAAAACACTTTACTGTTCTGCAAATAAAACCAACTGTTCACTAAAGCTGCACTGAACGTACTGTTACTCACTTAAAAAGACCTGAGAACAAACTAACTAACTCGGGGTGGGCTGGGTCCCTTTTTTAGCTTGGCGGGGACATCAAAGATAACTATCTAGACACATCTAGATCCCAGGCGGGTGTTGCCGAGAGCGAGCTAGTCCATCGGTCGGCTACTTTAATCTATTTCGTACTTCTTAAACTATGTGATTACCTCTGTTTAATTTTACATGCACGTAGTTTTAACAACAATTTATATATATATATCTTTAAGGGAAATCTGCCAATAAATCAAGCGAAATACTTGAAAAAAAATTTTATATCTTATAATATAAAAAAAAGCACTTCAAGTTTGAGGAAATTAGTATTTAAGTTCCAGGGGGATAACTGTTGTTATAATATTAGGGATAAATGGTTGAATTCAGCAAAGTTTACTTCTTACCCTTCGAAATAAACTGTTCTTTTTGTCAGATAATGGAAGGCTATTCTACAACTGAACGGCACATTCCTACCTAGAATCCTGCCAATATCTTTGGGTATTCGTACTTTCAACGAGCATCCTTTCGGCGGAAAAAAGTTGGGAAAACTTTCATCGAGTGCTTTGTCTTTCGAGAAAAGATTATTACTTTTTGAGGATTTCTCTTAAGGAAAATGGATATATATGGTTGTACCTATTATGCAATAAAACAAAATTAAATTATCTTTCAGTAAACATACTAGGTTTGAAGGCTTTCAATTGAAGTTATTATATATATATATATATATATATATATATATATATATATATATATATTTTATTTAAAAAAGTCCGTCACGCAGGGGCTGCGCAAACTATGCTGAATTCTCTCGTGAAGTTTAATAAATACTGGTAACACAACACCACCGGGAACAATAAGTGAATAAACACAAACGGAAATAAGAAATTTTTCAGCCAATTTCAATAAGCTGCCGATAGAAAACGTTTGAAATGTAAACAAACAAATCTGACAGCATCACACCGCAAAGCAAAAACAATTACTGAAATATATCGGAACATGACATATTAATTTTATTGAGAACTATTTACTATATCTAGTACTGTAATTAATAATGAGTCAGAATAATTGTTATCTCAATCAATCAAATTTTAGTAATCCAAGACCTTAAGACGGGGCGGGGGGTCACCAGGACATATTTGCATGTATCTCGTATAATAAAGGTCTCTTGAATAGAATATTTGATATTTAAGCTTCTAATAATGTGGTTTATTATATAATATAGTATTGATTATGTAACATTAGAAGAAGTGGGGGTCTGATAAAGGCTGAAAACTGAAAAATGCAAATATCTCGGTTGATATTCAACATAGAGAATAAATGTATATAACAATAATTTCAGTACATACAATTTTCCCCCCTCCCACTGGTCCGATTTCAGTCATTAACCAACTTGACATATAACGACTAAATAAGTCGAGTTAGGTAACGATCAAACAAAATTGGCGACCGCTAGAACGGAAACAGACAAATATATTGATAGATCGATAGAAATGTATATGTATATGTATGTATATATATATATATATATATATATATATATATATGGGTAGGATCGATGGACATTAGAAGACATTTTTCGAAAATCGCTTCATGAGTACGACCTCAATAGCTGATTTTCCTTAAGGGAAATCCACTAATAAAATGGATGATTACTCCATCAATGTGGGAATGTTTCGTTAAATTAGATTTCTAATAAAGTTTATTAGTAATTGAGAGAACTGGATCTTTCATAAACCGATTGGATAGCTGAGAGAATTAGTCCAATAATCGTGGTGAAATCAATTCGGGAAATTCTTCCTTTGACCATGAAGGCCTGCAATCGGAGGCCGGGCCTTATCAGGCGGCCTACAACACAGGATCAAAACCTGACACCTATCGCACTCAACACCAACACCCAACCCTTTTCAATATGACTCTCTCTCTCTCTCTCTCTCTCTCTGCGTCTCTCTCTGTCTGTCTTTCTCTCTGTCTCTCTCTCTCTCTCTCTGTCTCTCTCTCGCTCACTCTCACTCTCTGTCTCACTATCTCTCTCTCTCTCTCTCACTCACTCGCACTCTCTGTCTCACTCTCTCTCTGTCTCACTCACTCGCACTCTCTGTCTCTCTCTCTCTCTCTCTCTCTCTCTCTCTCTCTCTCTCTCTCTCTGTCTGTCTCTGTCAGTCTCTCTCTCTCTCTCTCTCTCTCTGTCTGTCTCTGTCACTCTCTCTCTCTCTCTCTCTCTCTCTCTCTCTCTCTCTTTCTCTCTCTCTGTATAAATGATATAACATCCTGTGTTCTACACAGCAACATTCATTTATACGCAGATGACGTTAGCATATGGCTTTCGGGTGCTCCGGAAAATGCAAAAGAACTTTTAATAAGAATAAATGAGGACTTAAAGAGGATTACTGATTGGTGCTCAAAAAATTCATTAACACTAAACACAAAAAAAACCAAGTGGCTACAGCCTGGGACCCCAAAAATATTAAAAAAAAAATTAAACAGCCTAGACTTTCAATAACAATAAATGAGCAGGTTAATGAAAAGAGTGAAAACATGAGTATACTTGGCGTAATATTTAACAGCAATCTCTCATGGCAGGATCAAGCAGCTTCGGTTGCTAACAAAATAAGAAAATCATTACATCCTTTAATAAAATATAAAAACTGTTTCCCATTAGAAATTAAGATAAAACTGGTATCCAGCCTAATTTTGCCAATAATGTGGTACTGCGACTCCGTTTATATAGATATTACATCTACTGAAGACATAAAAATTCAGCATTTAATTCAGCAATCAGATATATATTCAATGCTAAGAGAGATGAGCACATAACATCATACATGAAGCTCTGGGATGGCTCACGTCTAAGGTGTATCGGCGGTTAAATATACTATGCCTTTGAAAGAAAATCCTGCCTTTCGGAGTGCCCAAAAATCTTTATGAGGGTTTTATTCCTATGAATAGTGAAAGATTGGAAAATAATTTCAAACTGACAGCCTGCAGAACCAACATATTTCGCCAATCTTTCTCTGCTGTTGCGGCAATAGAGCTAAATGCTTTACCTCAAGAAATAAAAGAATCACCATCATTCCGAAAGGCCTGCATTAATCATTTTATAACGACCAACATGTACCATAGTTCACCATAATGACATTTGTATATTAGTTTTATTTATATTTTTAGTTTTATGTTTGTATATTAGTTTTATTTATATTCTTAGTTTTTTGTACATTAGTTTTATACATATATATAGTATCTTTATGTTTTTTGGATAAGTTTTGATTTAATTTATAAGTAGTTTAGGTTAATTTATAGTAGTAGTAACCAGTTTATAGTAAACATACATGACTATTGTCTGTAAGAGAGGACCATTGGTCCTATGACAATAAAAGTATCTATCTATCTATCCCCTCTCTCTCTCTCTCTCTCTCTCTCTCTCTCTCTCTCTCTCTCTCTCTCTCTCTCGCTCTCTCGCTGACTGTCTGTCTCTCTCTTCTCTCTCTCTCCACTCTCACTCTCTCATACTCTCACTCTCTATGTCTCTCTCTCACACTCTCTCTCTCACTCTCTGTCTAACTTTCACTCAGTCTCTCTCTCTCTCACACTCACTCACTTTCTCTCTCTCTCTCTCTCTCTCACTCACTCTCTCATCCACTCTCACTCTCGGTCTCACTCTCTTTCTCACTCTCTCCTCTCTCTCTCTCTCTCTCTCTCACACACTCTCTGCGTCTCCCACACACACTCAGACTTTTGAAGACTAGCAGCAGACATCCCCAGAAGCAGGTGAGGTGGGTGTGACTGTTTCTGTTTAGCAGAGAGTACATTCTCCGTCAAAAAAACCGCCAACATACCTTCCATAATTAAAAATTCATATTCAGTACATTCTTCTCGAGGCGTGAATTTTAAAAAGTGCATCAGAAAATCCAATTCTATCGCTACGCTCTGGATAATTTTGGAACTTCCGAAAAGGTTTATATATAAAAATTCAGTGTATGTCTATAAAAGTTTATGAATGTTTTTCATTCACTTATGTTATTCAGCTGGTTTTATATAAAGACCTGTTTCTTCTAGTAGGTTAAAGCATACATAAATGAATTGAACGAATGAACAAGGTAATTTAATGAATACCATCAATTAAAATTTTATAAAAGTAAAAATAAACAAAACTCCTAATGCTAAATATGTAATTAATTACACCTTCACTTATATAGGTAACATTATTATAATAATCTTGAGGAACATGATGACATAAAAGATCTAGGCCCTTCCCTTTAGACAGTACTAGTGGTTCACCATCCAGAGACGAGGAAGCGGAAGTGGTCGCCAGCTCTTCCTTCATCCAAGCATGTCAGTCTCCACCACAGTGCTCCTGTCATTTCCTTCATCCACTCTGCCCATCTATTGGGCAGTCTTCCACCTCTTCGTCTCCTTCTCTCAGCAGATCCTTCCCCTTAAACTGTACTAGTGCTACACCATCGAGAGACGAGGAAGCGGAAGTGGTCACCATCTCTTCATTCATCCAAGCATGTCAGTCTCCATCACATTGCTCCTGTCATTTCCATCATCCACTCTGCCCATCTATTGGCCCGTCTTCCACCTCTTCTTCTCCTTCTCTCAGGAGTCCTTCCCTTTAGACTGTACTAGTGGTCCACCATCGAGAGACGAGGAAGCGGAAGTGGTCACCATCTCTTCATCCAAGCATGTCAGTCTCCACCACATTGCTCCTGTCATTTCCTTCATCCACTCTGCCCATCTATTGGTCTGTCTTCCACCTCTTCCTCTCCTTCTCTCAGCAGTCCTTACCTTTAGAATGTACTAGTTGTAAACAATCGATAGACGAGGAAGCGGAAGTGGGCGCCATCTTTTCCTTCATCCAAGCATGTCAGTCTCCATCACATTGCTCCTGTCATTTCCTTCATCCACTCTGCCTATCTATTGGTCTGTCTTCCACCCCTTCTTATCCTTCTCTCATGAGTCCTTCCCTTTAGACAGTACTAGTGGTTCACCATCCAGAGACGAGGAAGCGGAAGTGGTCGCCATCTCTTCCTTCATCCAAGCATGTCAGTCTCCACCACATTGCTCCTGTCATTTCCTTCATCCACTCTGCCCATCTATTGGTCTGTCTTCCACCTCTTCTTCTCCTTCTCTCAGGAGTCCTTCCCTTTAGACAGTACTAGTGGTTCACCATCCAGAGACGAGGAAGCGGAAGTGGTCGCCATCACTTCCTTCATCCAAGCATGTCAGTCTCCATCACATTGCTCCTGTCATTTCCTTCATCCACTCTGCCCATCTATTGGTCTGTCTTCCACCCCTTCTTCTCCTTCTCTCAGGAGTCCTTCCCTTTAGACAGTACTAGTGGTTCACCATCCAGAGACGAGGAAGCGGAAGTGGTCGCCATCTCTTCCTTCATCCAAGCATGTCAGTCTCCACCACATTGCTCCTGTCATTTCCTTCATCCACTCTGCCCATCTATTGGTCTGTCTTCCACCCCTTCTTCTCCTTCTCTCAGAAGTCCTTCCCTTTAGATAGTTACTAGTGGTCCACCATCCAGAGACGAGGAAGCGGGAGTGGTCGCCCATCTCTTCCTTCATCCAAGCATGCTTCAGTCACCAACCAACATTGCTCCTGTCATTTCCTTCATCCAACTCGTGCCCATCTATTGGTCTGTCTTCCTACCTCTTCTTCTCCTGTCTCTCAGGGAAGTCCTTCCCTTTAGACAGTATCTAGTGGTTCACCATCCAGAGACGAGGAAGCGGAAGTGGGTCGCCATCTCTTCCTTCATCCAAGCCATGTCAGTCTCCACCACATTGCTCCTTGTCATTTCTTCATCCAACTCTGCCCATCTATTTGGTCTGTCTTCCACCTCTTCTTCTCCCTTCTCTTTCAGGAGTCCCTTTCCCTTTATGACAGTACTAGTGGGTTCACCATCGAGGTAGGCGAGGAAGCGGAAGTGGTCGCCATCAATTCCTTCATCCAAGCAATGTCAGTCTCCATCACCTTGCTCCTGTCATTTCCGTTCATCCACTCTGCCCGATCTATTGGTTCTGTCTCCACCTATTCTTCTCCTTCACTTCAAGCAATCCTTCCATTTTAGAATCCATCCACTCTGCTGCCCATCTTCTTGGTCCGTCTTCCACCTCTTCTTCTCCTTCTCTCAGCAATCCTTCCCTTTTAGACTGCACTCGTGGTCCACCAATCCAGTGACGAGGAAGCGGGAGTGGTCGCCATCTCATTCCTTCATCCAAGAGCATGTCATCCTCCATCACATTGCTCCTGTCCCATTTTCCCTTCATCCACTCTTGCCCATATCTATTGGTCCGTCTCCACCTCTCCTTCTCCTTCTCCCACAAATCCTTCCCTTTAGAACTGCGAGCAACTCGTGGTCCAAACCCATCCAGTGGACAGGAAGCGGAAGTGGGTACCGCCATCTCTTTTTCCTTCATCCAAGCGTTTTCTTTATAGGTTTGTATGGTGTCCACCAAGGTATTTCCTTTGATTTATTTTTCATTCTCGAGTCCTGAGGACCCATTTCCATTTCAATGATTAAATGTAGTCCTTGAAATCCGTCAGTTTTTCCAAAAATCAGTTTTCTATCTTCTGGACCCCCGAAGGGAGAATAAATTATACATACAGAGTATAAGTGTTTATACATCGTACTTGTTAGCATACGGTATTAGATGTTCCAACAATTTATGAACTACTTAATACATATCCAATTTATTTTTCGTTAGGATGAGAATCGTGCCTACACATGTGGAGTATTAAGATATTCATAAAAATTCAATATTTTTCAGTAAATTGTTTTTTATTTATTTATATAGGAGCACCCGCATCTTGATTCGGCTCACAAGTTTCACAATGCAAATATTGGCAATAATGGAACAAATAATCAAAAAAAAAAAACCGACGTTTAGAGTTGGTTTGGAAATGTTCCAAAATTTCTTGAAAGCAATTCAGTAATGCTGGCAGGCGTTCGTTCCATTGCTGCATACATATTCAGAACTACGTTCTCTGTACCGATTAAGAAAAATAATTAAGTTAGCCTGGGGTCTTTCATCAATAATATATATGAAAATCGCACGTGGGAATATATGGTGGTACCATGATATCACAACTGGGAGGGATTCAATAATATTAAAATATTTCCGCATTATTTGCTGTATTGAAGAAAAATATGTTATAGGATTTAAATTTGTTAAACTATTGGATGCCATAACAATTGTTGTTCTATACAAGTTTTTAGCCTTTAATAAAAGGACACTGCTACACATCAGATGTTTATTAGAAATGTATAATACATGGTGAGATTAGATCAATAGTGAGTTACAGCTGCAAGTGGAAACCTGCTTAGTTTACTCAGCCCCTGCGTGCCGGGACGACTGTATAATACTTTTCTCAAATCCACCTCATATACTTCCCTGAATAAGGTTATTAATGAACTTAACCATTTGTTTTACATAAAAAGGTTAAAATATCAAACATTCTAAATATATTATCTTAGCATTCTGAAGATTTTCATAGTTTGCTTTACAAACGTGGAAATATTCACGTTTTAGTCCTCTCTCATCTGGTAGTTTGTTTTGCATAATTTTACTCATTCTCCTTATAGTCTATTATTAATAATAATAGAACTATTTATGTTTGAATTTTCAGTCTTATATCGTCTAATTACATGTTTCAGTGAGCTATTTGTTTCCTCTATTGCCTAAGAACAAAATAAGTATTAAGTTGTTAGTATTTTGGCCGGGGGAAGGGCATTCAGCATTTTAACTTGCACTGCTCGAACTAGTAGAACAGTAATGTGATAGCCGGACTCAAGTATTGGAGTTTGATAACAATGAAATATAAATACGACATCTAGACCATTCTCAGACAACAATATAAATTTAACTTGAATTGTGGCAGGGTCAATGGGCGTTTCGAAACACTTATTGAAAATCGCGCCCAGAGCTTAACATCAATAGCAGAATTGTCTTTTAAAGGGAATCCCCTACCTACAATAGCTATCCAAGAGATTTTTTTCTCAGCTCTGTTATCTATTGGCTGTGTAAACGAAGTTTGGTACAAGTGTTTTGTCCTACAGGTGTCCTTGTAGGCTAACTGGAAACCCTGTTGATAACACCGAGTTTGAATCTAGCAGCTCTATTCAAGAGGGGCCCTGCCTTTGTATATTTCTTTCTCTTGTATTTCAAACCATATTCATGGAATAAGTGTTTCAGTCCGATACTATATACTTTATAAATTTCTTAAACCATGGGCTAGGTTTAAAACTTCTAATTCCTAAGCAGGAGCCAAAATTGAATTATTCAGGTAATGTTTTAGTGTGCAATTTAATTTTATTGAAATGATGTGTCTGTAGGAGACACATGGATGTTTCACTATGTTGGTACATTTATTTATTTAGGAAATACATTTTGTCACTATACACTTTATTATGGCTGTCTACTAATCGTAGGAATGACGGTTTACTTATGTCTCTCTGTATGGGCTGTAGTAGTTCTGAAAGGTTGGTACATTTCCACGGAATTTTCTATTTTCATTTCAACCACACAGCCAGCATATTATTACGTCGAATTACTTCGACTTTATCTCATACTGGATATGAGATGAAATTAAATGCTAGCATGATACAATCATAATTGTTTGTGATTTCATCAACGATAATAAGTTCGTCAATAGTCATTCCATGCCTCACCCGTAAAACATAACCATAGCAATTTGACGAAAAAAAAAAGTCCGTCACGCATGGGCTGCGTAAACTAAGCAGATTACCCACGTGAAGTTTAACAATAGAGAAATTTCACGGGAGCCGAACAGTTAAGGAAACGACGACCTAGCTTTTCGTGGGAAACTCACTCATCCGTTATCCACCCAGATTTAATAAAAAATCAAATATCTCGGTTAATATTCAAGATAGTGAATAAATGTATATAGCAATATTTATTGTAAATGTAATTTGCAATAAGATTGATTGTATACAATTTTTCGATCGACGTATAGTAACGGAGATATTTCGAATTTTCGAAAATCCTATAAACCCCCCCCCCGACGGAAGGAAGCGACGCTTCTAAGAACCTTTTTAGTTATAAAGTTCGGGAAGAAATTAATACCTCAGCCAGCTTTGAAATAAATAAATAGAGACCTTCTACTTTCTTTCAATTTCTTTAAAAGATTCCTTTTTTAAATATTTATAGATTTAAATTGAGAGGAAAAGAGAGATAAATGAAAAAATACTCTCAGAAAGAGAGGAAGATGATAAGAAGTAATTTTGTCATCTGCTTTCACGTCAAAGCATGCAAAACAATAAAGAATTCGATTTCTCAAAACGTTACATACATTGATTTTTTTCGCGAAATTTCACGATAACTTTTTGTTTCACATGTCATAGACAACATAACAGCATTTTGTTTCTTTGGTGTCTGTTTGTTTGTTTATTTGTTTGTTACCTTTTCACGCATAAACGGCTGAACCGAATTTTATGAAACTTGGTATGTATATTACTACTAACCCAACTTAGACTTTAGGCTATGTTAATATTCTCTCAGATGAACACATTAGGTTCAGTTCATTTCTATCATAATGAGTTTACAAAGGCTGACCAGAGGCATTTAGCCACTCTAGGTAAACTGAGGTGTTGTGCCAATTGCAACAAGAATCCGTTGAATGAAAAATTCCATTGATTTCAACAAAACATATTTCACCTCTTGCACCAGGGCCCTAACCTGAAGAGCTGGAAACGTGAAAGGGAATATTGAAATAAAGTGCATTGGACAAGTTCTGTAGCTGAGAGTTGGTTCATTTGATCCAACCTGAAGCAATGCCCTAAATTGATGTTTTCCTTTAAAGGAAATCTGTTGATGAATTAACCGAAACGCTCACGATTTACCACCTAATGCATACATAAAATCTTAATTTAAGGCGTTATCAACAACGAAATGCACCATGTATCTTCATTGCTCCTGGAATTTTGAATGTTGAAAACTACATTTGGTATTATAAGATTAGAATAAAAGTAGTACGTCGATATAACAGCTTATGAAAAATAAGACGATGAGGAGTGAGTAGGAGTGAATGCTGGGTGAAAACTCAAAAAATACAATTATATCTTCGGTTAATATTCAATACACCGAATACATTTACAAAACAACTAATTTATAAACAAATTAAATCCGCAAATAAGATTTGCACCAAATACACGTTTTCGGATTATTCTGCTTCAAACTATCGGAAATATTTTGGGATTTTTATCGTTACCCTTCCATCCTCTGCTTTGTATTTCAGCCATTAACGAACTTCACCTTTTAGTTTTATGCACACAAGAACTTATATATCGTGATTTGGTTTAAAATATTAAATAAATATAAAACATCAAACAAAAATTAGCTTAGGAGCAATAACAGGCAAATATGCATACATATCTTATAACTTTTATTATAAGAATAGTAAACGTTGTGTATTAGTGTTTCTTTTGGATTGCCAAAAAGTTGAACAAACCCAAGCTTTATCTATTTTTTTATCATTTCACAATTTATTTAAAACAAGCCAATACACAATTGGTAATTTATTTCTTAACTACTACGTACACACAGTATCAATTATTTTCTTATCTTCTTCTCACAGTATGAACTGATAGCTTGGTCCAATAACTTACTGACTATCACTGAAGTTCACAATAACACGGCATCTCTTGCACTGAATCTTCGCAAGGGTATCGGCAATGCAAAGCTCTGTACTTAAAACCAAAGGGGGGAAGGCCAATATACTGTTCTTTAAGGAATCACCCGCTCAAGACTGGTCTCACATAAAACACTTTTCCCGTACTGCAAACAAAAACGAACTGTTTTCCACTAAAGCTGCACTGAAGGCACTCGTTGCCCACTTAAAAAGAGCTGAGAACAAACTAACTTGGGGTGGGCCTGGTGGGGTCCATTTTTTAACTTGGCGGCCGGACGGCGACATCCAAGATAACTATATAGACACATCAAGATCCCAGACGGGTTATATTTGCCGAGAGCGAGCTATAGTCCATTTTTTCGGTCGGCTACTTTTAATCTATTTCGTTTATTCCTTAAACTATGTTGTGATTACCTCTACATGTACGTAGTTTCCGCTACAATTTATATACATATATATTTATATATATATCTATATATACACATCTTTTAAGGGGAGAAATCTGCCTAATAAATCAAGCGAAATAATTGAAAAACATTTTGATATTTTATAATATAAAAAAAGCACTTTGTTGTAGGCCGCCTGATAAGGCCCGGCCTCCGATTGCAGGCCTTCATGGTCAAAGGAAGAATTTCCCGAATTGATTTCACCACGATTATTGGACTAATTCTCTCAGCTATCCAATCGGTTTAATTAAAGATCCCCCAGTTCTCATCAAATAATCAATAAACTAATTAGAAATCTAATTTAACGAATACATCCGCACATTGAAGGTGAGTATTCAACCATAGTATTAGTGTATTTCCCATAAGGAAAATCAGCTAATGAGGTCTGTACTCATGAAGCGATTTATCGAAATATTTCTTCAAATGTCCATCGATCCTACCCTGGAGACGACGGAAATTAATGTTCGTTCAAAACAATATATATCTCATATATAGTACAAATAAATAATATATATAAAATATATATATATATATATATATATATATATATATATATATATATATATATATTTGTCTGTTGTCACTCGAGCGGTCGCAGTTATTGTTTAATCGTTACGATATTTAGTCGTTTTTGTATTAAGACAGATCATGTTCGTTAATGGCTGAAATCAGACTAGGGGGAGGGGGGAGGTTAGAGGAGATGTCCGTTCAAAACTGTATGTATATATATATACATACATATACATATACATTTCTATCGATCTATCAATATATTTGTCTGTTTCCGTTCTAGGCGGCCGGTCGCAAAGTATGTGTTTGATCGAGTGTACCTAACTCGACGTTAATATTAGTCGTTTATATGTAAAAAGAAAGAACTAAAAAGAAAGAACAATTGGTTAATGACTGAAATCGGACCAGTGGGAGGGGGGTGTTAGAGAAGGAGACATTTGGTAAATTTGACAATATACACCATCGTTACTATAACGTCGCATCGAAAAAAACTTGTATAAGAACCACTCTTATTGAAAAATTGTATGTACTGATAATTATTGTTATATAACATTTATTCTCACTAGTGTTGAATAATCAGGAGCGCCGAGGATAAGAGTTGCATTTTATCCAGTTTCAGACCAGCCTTTAGCAGACCCCCACTATCCTCTAATGTTACATAATCAATACTATATTAAATAATAACCCACATTATATGCGAGAAGTCTTAAATATCAATATATTCTATTCAAGATGACCTTTATTATACGAGATACATGCAAATATTTCCCTTTGGTGAGGGGCCCCCCGACCCTCGTCTTAAAGGTGACCCATGGAACCTAACTAAAATTTTAATGATTGGATATTTAATCCCCAACCAATTATCCCTCAGACACATCTTAATAAATGTAGCTAGTTTATAGTAAAGCTGAGTTCCTCGTGGAACATGTACACAAATTAATATTTGTCATGTTCCGATGAGTACAATTGGTCAGAAATTTGTTTTTGCTTATTGGGCGGTGTTGATGCTGGTCAGATTTAGTGTGATTTGTCGTTTACATTTCAAACGTTTTCCTGTCGGCAGCTTATTGATAGGCTAAGGTGTTTTGGCTGAAAAAATTTGTTTTTTCCTTATTTATCCGTTTGTGTTGTATAGTCATACTTATTGTTCCCGTGTGGTGTTGTGTGTTTTACCAGATATTTAATTAAACTTCACGAGGAGAGATTCAGCTTAGTTTGTCACAAGCCCCTGCGTGAGCGGGCGACAGTGTAGTGGTGATTAAAAAATGGCATGTCATTTGCTGTAATCGGATCAGTGCGTAATACGTTTAGCTCAAGACGCGTAATTTGTTGCATGCTTGTAGAATGAAAATAATAATGTCGTTCGATAGAAATTGTCTCGATCTATGATAAATATTTATATATACATAAATATTTGATATATATAACAAAATCTCCAATTGAAGTTCAAATAGGTTTACTTGCGAAGAAAATATAATTTTGTTTTATTGCATAATAGGTTAACAACCATATATATTCCATTTTCACTTAAGAAAATCCTACAAAAGGTAATAACTTTCCCTCTCTTTTCTCGAAAGACAAAGCCACTCGCTGAAAGTTTCCCCAACTTTTTCTCCGCCGAAAGGATGCTCGTGGAAAGTAACGAATAACCCAAGGATATTGGCAGGATTCTAGGTAGGAATGTGCCGTTCAGGGGTGTGGGTTTGTAGAATAGCCTTCCATTATCTGACAAAATAATGGCAGTTTATTTCGAAGAGTATAGAAGAAGGCTTTTCTGAATTCAACCATTTTATTCCTAAATATTATTCTTGAAACAGTTATCCCCTGGAACTTAAGTACTAATTTCATGAAATTTGAAGTGCTTTTTTTATATTATAAGATATCAAAATGTTTTTCAATTATTTCGCTGGATTTATTGGCATATTTCCCTTAAAGATGTGTATATATATATATATATATATATATATATACACATCTTTAAGGGAAATAAGAAATTTTTCAGACAATTTCAACTGGAAACGTTTTCAATTTCGACAGGAATCGTTTGATATGTAAA
>CM032230.1:4320000-4337500 GCA_019009955.1 Riptortus pedestris | reverse complement strand
TGTATATTTCTTTCTCTTGTATTATCAAACCATATTCATGGAATAAGTGTTTTAGTCCGTTCAAAAATTTCTTAAACCATAGGCTAGGTTGAAATCATCTAATTCTAAACAACAGCAGAAATTCAATTATTCAGGCTAATGTTTTAGGGTGTAATTTAATTTTATTGAAATGATGTGTCTGTAGGAGACACATGGATGTTTCACTATTGTCTCTCTGTATGGGCTGTAGTAGTTCTGAAAGGTTGGTACATTTTCTGAGTTGGTATTCTGGCAGGTGGAAGTGACTTCTAATGTATGTAGGATGAAAAAAATGTATGGCTACGCTTCCACTATAATAATTTGTTGTAACGGCAAAGCGCTTTCGTCGCTGTGCATCATCGTCAGTGCCCTGTTGACACACAAAATAATAGTTAAAATTTTCTAGACAATATGTTAGACACATATAACAAAAAAAAATGATATGTTATATATATATATAATATTATATATTAATACTATTATCTTGTGTGTCAACAGGGCACTGACGATGATGCACAGCATCGAAAGCGCTCTGCCGTTACAATAAATTATTATAGTGGAAGCGTAGCCATCAATTTTTTCATCCTACATACGTTGGTACATTTATTTATTTAGGAAATACATTTTGTCACTATACACTTTATTATGGCTGTCTACTAATCGTAGGAATGACGGTTTACTTAAAATAATCTTAATAATTTCCACGGAAAGCCATTTTTATTTCAACCCACTACGAAGTGTT
The DNA here is from genome assembly GCA_019009955.1 of Riptortus pedestris. Taxonomy (NCBI): domain Eukaryota; kingdom Metazoa; phylum Arthropoda; class Insecta; order Hemiptera; family Alydidae; genus Riptortus; species Riptortus pedestris. Next base: position 4,336,740 of record CM032230.1, on the reverse strand, counting down.
ACACAGACAGCATATTATTAAATCGAATTACTTCAACTTCATCTCATACTGGAGATGAAATGAAATGCTATGATGATACAATCGTTATTTTTGAAGGGAAACTAATTGTTTGTGATTTCATCAACGATAATAAGTTCGTCAATAGTCATTCCATGCCTCACCCGTAAAACATAACCATAGCAATTTGACGAAAAAAAGGGCTTAGTTGACCAAATATTTCGACGGGAAACCATTATGAATTCAATTCGTCCAATTGCCATATTTTACTTCAGGGATATTATAGCCGAATGACTGTGCAGTTCTTGTGCATGTTACATCACATTTCTGTTGTGTGATGAAAATGCCGGGATGATTTCTTCATCTTTCTTAAATATGGAAGCTAAATGCAATAGTGGAGTTTTATCTTTTTAGGATTGCCCCTTGGAAGATGACATTTGGGTTGAACTTGTCACAAAGAGTGACACAGCCAGACAGCAGTGGTTTGACGAGCTGGAAGAGGCTTAGCGAAGACCTCTACGTAATTAGAGCTGGCTTTTGAACCGATTCACAGCTATTAATTGGGATGTTGTCAGCTATCGATTGATATTCAGTTATGCAAATTATCAAATAGCGGCTAATTAATTAATCCTCATCACTTATTGGCTCGGCTCAGCCCTTTCACACTAGAAATATACCAATACTAAAATCCATTCGCCTCTATGTATAAATCTGATGTAGTCACCACATGACTCACCGGATCCTTTTAAATAATGTAAGCAGAATGTTTTGGTGCACTTCGCTAATAATGATTTCATTTGGTAGTAATGAAATTTTTTATATATCAAGAAGAAGAAAAATACTTTATTAAACAATTAAATGTGGCCGCTCACTAATTGGTAAGTTGCTGACTATACTGCAAAATCACCAATCACATGACATTAAAAAGTTCTTCACGTAGGTGCTGCGTTAGCTAAGCAGATTTCCCCCTGTTCCAATTTTGAAAAGACCTCATTTTCGTTATCTCCAGGGTAGGATCGATGGCCATTTGAGAAATTTGTTGAAAATCACAACGTGAGTACAACCTCAATAGCTGATTTCTCCTAAGGGAAATCTGCTAAAAACAATAGGTGTAAATGTTAATAAAATATATGTAGACAAAAAAAAAAGAAATAAATTCGCCGACAAAAATTAGGCGAAAGAAATATACTAAAAATACAAAATAAAAATATAACTAAAAGATTAATAAAATAAAAATTACAATATATACAAATGAATATATATAAAAAAATTAATAATAATTTAAAATTATATATATAAATGTGATTGTTGATTATTGCTAACGAACTCAAGATAATTGATTGAGTTAGAGGCAGCCAGTCTTCATGCACAATTCCACTTCTCTTTCCATTTCTTCTGCAGTCTTTTTGGGGTTTGTTCCTCTTGATCTATAGACAGTAGACCTTCAATTGACGATATACGTCCGATTAATGAATTTCATTTATGTGGATTTTATCTGGGCCACCCTCATTGTTTTTATCTGGGCTGCAACAGTTCATTGTTTTTATGATCTTATTTAAATACTATAAGACAATCTCATATACTTATGTACTTACTGATTTTTTATCCAATGTTTTCACAGTACTAATCTTGTCAAGCCGAATGATGTTGCTCTCCCGTGAATAGCTGATTCTCGGGTGACAGTGAGGCTTCGAGGGGTCAGCGGTAGGCGAGAGGTTATACAAGGCTTTGACATTGCCACCACTAGCCTGTGGTTTGTCTATGGCTCTCCCTATCGGATATAGGCATTGTCTCGATAGCCCGCGAATGCAGCAGGTTAGCCAACACTTCAGCTGAGAGCGAAATATAGTAGGGAAAGTGGGGTAAAACCGGGGTTTGAAGGCTTTCAGAAACCACAATTTTTATCACAAATGAGTAAAGTTTAGTTGAAATAAAGTCTACTTATCAGTTAACGTAATTACAGTTTCAAAAACACAATCTAAATTTTGAATGAAGTTGTACACTACGTTGTTTGTAAAAAGTCATTTTGCCCGGTTTTACCCCACTAGTTGAGTAAAACCGGGTACACATGTTCTTCTTCTGTGAAAATGAAAATGGAACAAGTTTTAATCAAATTAATGTTTTTTTGCAAATAAAAAAATGTTGCTTGATGCGTTAAAACAATCCCTCCTTTTGGGAACAATACAAAAACGTAAAGTAAAAATAAAACAAACAACTACATTAATCTTTTTAGCTATTTCAAAACAGTAATATATTTCAAAAAGTTAATTCGTAGTTGCAAGATTTATCATATTGTTTGCCATTATACACGCTTTTACAGTGAAATAATTAAATAAAATTAGGTAAAATTATACTTTTCATGTTTCGAGAATCGTGGCATAGCTACTATGCGGTTTTCCCCGCGCGTAAAGTTTAAATAAAACATTGCGTCATTCGGGCATACCAAACGCTAAAGACAATTACTTAGTGCTAAGATAAAGGTAATTAAAACTTGTACTAAGGGAACTACATGCCTGTATTCTCATTGGAATAGGAGCGCAGTACAATCAAAAACCTTTCCCACCAAAATCATAAGCAGGTTCCACGAAAATAGAATTATTGTCACTGCCACATAACAACCAGTAACGATTTGGAGTGATGGCCGCTGCTTCTTCTTCAAAGGTGGATTGTAGTTGCTCCGTTATCAGCCCGACTGCAGTACACACAACGGCTAAGAGGAGCTACCCGCTTTGCTCACTACTACCCGCGCTATTACCCTACTCTCCCTACACTGTAGTTGCTCCGTTATCAGCCCGACTGCAGTACACACATCGGCTAAGAGGAGGTGCCCGCTTTTCTCTCGACTACCCACGCTATTACCCTACTCTCCCCTACACTGTAGTTGCTCCGTTATCAGCCCGACTGCAGTACACACATCGGCTAAGAGGAGCTACCCGCTTTGCTCCCGACTACCCGCGCTATTACCCTACTCTCCCCTACACTGTAGTTGCTCCGTTATCAGCCCGACTGCAGTACACACATCGGCTAAGAGGAGGTACCCGCTTTGCTCCCGACTACCCGCGCTATTACCCTACTCTCCCTACACTGTAGTTGCTCCGTTATTCAGCCCGACTTGCTCCGTTATCAGCCCGACTGCAGTACACACATCGGCTAAGAGGAGGTACCCGCTTTGCTCCAGACTACCCCCGCTTTGCTCCAGACTACCCGCGCTATTACCCTACTCTCCCCTACACTGTAGTTGCTCCGTTATCAGCCCGACTGCAGTACACACAGCAGCTAAGAGGAGCTACCCGCTTTGCTCCCGACTACCCGCGCTATTACCCTACTCTCCCCTACACTGTAGTTGCTCCGTTATCAGCCCGGTCCAGTACACACCACGGCTAAGAAGAGGTACCCGCTTTGCTCCCGACTACCCGCACTATTACCCTACTCTCCCCTACACTGTAGTTGCTCCGTTATCAGCCCGACTGCAGTACACACATCGGCTAAGAGGAGGTACCCGCTTTGCTCACGACTACCCGCGCTTTTACCCTACTCTCACCTACACTGTAGTTGCTCCGTTATCAGCCCGACTGCAGTACACACATCGGCTAAGAGGAGCTACCCGCTTTGCTCCCGACTACCCGCGCTATTACCCTACTCTCCCCTACACTGTAGTTGCTCCGTTATCAGCCCGACTGCAGTACACACATCGGCTAAGAGGAGCTACCCGCTTTGCTCACGACTACCCGCGCTTTTACCCTACTCTCACCTACACTGTAGTTGCTCCGTTATCAGCCCGACTGCAGTACACACAGCAGCTAAGAGGAGCTACCCGCTTTGCTCCCGACTACCCGCGCTTTTATCCTACTCTCCCCTACACTGTAGTTGCTCCGTTATCAGCCATGCTATTATACACAGATCGGCTAAGAGAGGCAAGCCACAATAGTTAAAGTGTTGGTCTAAGTGAACTCGGTAAGCCTAGAGTTAGGGGTTCGATTCCCTCCCGGGCAGTAGGAATCTATTTATTGACGAAATCACTAAATTAAATCCGTAACCCCATCCTAGTCAGAAAAGGGGGTGGTAACCTGCAGGAAACCGTTCCACATAGCTCCTTCTGCACAAAGCAGACATTAATGAATAACATATTAACCTGTTTACTATTCAATTGCCCACAATGCTGAGTACTGGATTATGTTTCCAGACTACTCTACAGAAGTTTCCTCGTTCGAACCACCCTAAAAAACAATCAAATGTATATGCTGCATTTTATACATTTTTAAAACAAGATACACCGCAAGTAAATAACCTTTAATAATAAGTTTTAGCAGATTTTTCTCAACTGGAATCAGCTAATGAGGTTGTACTCAAGGAATTTCCTCAAATCGTCATCTATCATACCTAGGGTAACAGGGCAATTAGATCTATTCTATTTATATGTATAAATATATATTACCGCTCTAGCGGTCGCACTTTTTGCTTGATCGATACCAATCTATAAATATAAGTGTTCTATGTAAAACTAATGATCAGCTCCTTTAACGGCTGAATGGGGTAAATTTATAGATTTATTTTTTACTTTGGATATTAATGAGTTATTTGCATTTCTTAGTTTTCAGCACTCAGTGACACCCCATTTCTAATGTGAATACTTCCGTTACCAAGTATAAGCAGACGGCCCTAAAGGGAAATCAGCTGTTGAGGTCGTACTCATGACGTGATTTTTTCGACATTTCTTCTTCAAATGTCCATTGATACTACCTAGGAGATGACGTCTGTTCAAAACTGCGTATATATACTTTTCTCTTACCACTCGAGCGGTCGCAGTTATTGTTTAATCGATACCAAACTCGATATTTAGTCGTTTTATGTAAATAAAAAGATCGAGTTTGTTAACGGCTGAATTCGGACCAGGGGGGGGGTTTAGAGGGGGGAGAATTTTAAAAATTCGAAATATCTCCGTGAATATACGTAGGATTGAAAACGTGTATGGAGTGAATATTATTTCAAATTACATTTAATATCAATATTGTTGTATACATTTACTCTCTATTTTGAATATTAACAAAGATATTTGCTCACACTTTGGCTCGTGTTACATAAAAAATACTCCGTCGTGTAATAAATTACATTACTCGAAGCTTAAATACCAAATCTTGTTTCTAGAAACCTTTATTATACGAGATTTATATTATTAAGTTGATCGGTGATACCACAAACCCAAACGGGTTCACCGGGGGGGGGGACGGGAGCGGATAGGGGGATCACCAGAACGGTTTTTTATATCTCGTATAATAAATGTTTCTAGAAACAAGATTATCTAATTTTATCAACTCTACCATACCAAACAACCCCCTCCTTCTACAAAAACCACCCCCTACACCCCAAAAACACCCCCCCCCCCACCACCCCCCCCCCCACACCACCCACACACACCCCACCCCCCCCCCCACCCCCCCCCCCCACCACCCACCCCCCCCCCCCACCCCCCCCCCCCCCCCCCCCACCACCCACTCCCCTCACACTCTACACACCCCCAACACCCCCACTCTAAATCCCCCCCCCCATTTTAACCTTTTCAAAACTCCTAACCCCCCCACTCACAAAACCAAACCCCCACCCCTTCCACCCACACTCTAAATTCAACAAACCCCCCCCCATACCAACCAAAAAACCCATCTCCCCCCCACCACACCCACAACCACACCCCCACCCTACCCACCACAACCACCCCTAACCACCCCAAACCACCCCACACCACCCCCCCCCCCCCCCCCCCACCCCCAACCCAACCCAACACCCCCCCCCAACCACCCCCACCCCCCCCAACCCCCCCCCCCCCACCCCCCCCCCCCCCCCCCCCCCCCCCCCACCCCCCCCCCCCCCCCCCCCCCCCCCCCCCACCCCCCCCCCCCCCCCCCCCCCCCCCCCCCCCCCCCCCCCCCCCCCCCCCCCCCCCACCACCCCCCCCCCCCCCCCCCCCCCCCCCCCCCCCCCCCCCCCCCCCCCCCCCCCCCCCACCCAACCCCACCCCGGGTGGGGTGGACCCCCCAACCCCCCCTTGGTGCCGGAAAGAAAAACAGAAACTGAATGCCGTTGGCAGACCTGTTTGTTTACATTCGAGGCGCTTCCTGCTGGCAGGTGATAGATCTTATTATTACCGTTTGTATTTATTCACTTTATATTCACGGTGGTTTTTTTTAGCAGTATGCCGGTTTATCTATTATAATTATCACGAGGAATTCTGCTTAGTTTACGCAGCCGGACTTTTTATTCAATTGTCCAATTGGATTATCTATATAAAGGAATATATGGACACTTGAAGAAAATGTTCGAAAATCCCAGGATGAGTACAATAGCTTCAATAGCTGGTTTCTCTTGAAGGAAATCAGCTAAAAAACCTATGTTCGCGGCTTTATTAAAACTTTTAATGCCAAGGAAGCTAAGATTACTGTTATAATTTGATTTATTTATTGTTACTGTAATATACTTAACTTTTGTCCATTAACTGCCTGACTCATTATATTCTCAGCTTGAAGTGTTCAACTACTTGTAAAAGATAAGAATACTAACGGCAAAGTTTCTATATTATCTTATATTAATATTCAATCTTATGCTAGTCAATTTATACAAGTCATTATCAGGAAAAACATTCAACGGAACTCTAATTGTCAGGTGGTGAATGAAAAATGTTAAGTAATGTTTTTGAAAACAGTTTCAAAAGTCAAAACTCAATAGTTTATATCTATTAAGGGAAATCTGATTAAATCTCATATGAATTTATATAGATACAATTAGGGAAACAGTGCTGAAACTACTCTAGAAGCGAGGTAATTTAGTGCGAGGATTGTTGTGTGAAGTGGGACGGATTGTCGGGAAGACAATAAGCTACTTAAGCATGCTTAAAATAGAGAAAGCCTGCTAATTAGCAAGGCCCGAATAAGCACTCTCCTGGAAATAGCACAATATCCTCCAGGAAGCTGAACACTCTCAACCACAGGCGCTTTAGCACATTTACACCAAGGCAATCAGGATCTACACACGACGTAATGTTCGAAAAACCTTTTCTCTTTATGTCTATCGTATCTTACTTAGAAGGTGACACAAATGAGGTACGTCCAAGAAATGGATTGAATTTATTTTCAATTAAGTTTCAGCAATACATAATAGAATACGTCAAATATTTTTCTTTTCTATAAACAAAATTACTTATATTAAGGCAAATAATTTCATTAAATATTACTTTTCATATTTTCTTGGCAAGGGTCACCAGTAAAAAACATTTTTTTGCATAAAATTTATTGATACTGCCCTACATATTTCGAGGTCTATATACCACCTCTTCAGGGGCTCTTCCTTTACAAAAAAATAATAACATTATTTATTAAGGAAAATAGGGTAACTATTTTCTTTTAATAATAAACATAGATTACTGTTTAAAGAAAATAGTTACCCTATGAAAATAATAGAGAGTGGAATTACAAAAATACAAAAAATATCATTTATTCCAGATCGAAAAACGTGGAAAGAAATTTTGAATTTAACCCAAATGTTTTTAAATTTACAATTATTTTCTTTTAATGCCTGGAGAGTAAACTTCCTTCGAGTAACTGAGTGGGGAATAATTATAAGATAAGCGTCGTGGTAAATCTGGTTAGTTTACGTAGGGTATGCTTGGCTGATATACTTATCTTGAACTGGAATACATGTTCAAATTGTGACAAGTATTGTGGAAGGGTGGATGGGAACTATGAGGAGGGGATGTCTGAGCCAGGAAGTGCCTAAGATGGCGGAAGGCGGAAGGGAACAGGCTTCCGGAACAGGAAACAACCCAAGCCAGTTTATTACTGCCAACACCTAACTCGGCAACGGAAAACTGTTTTCCTTACACAACTCTTTCATTATGCACAATATTATTTTGGCCAACACACACAAACTCAACACATATGTGTGTTTGTGTGTGTGTGTGTGTGTGTGTGTGTGTGTGTGTGTGTGTGTGTGTGAGTATTTATATGCATGCATAAACAAATAAACATATTAAGCCGCCACTTCTTTTGGGGGTAGCTATCATTGTCAGCCTTTTTATTTATATTATTTAATTATCTCAATTTTAGTTATTATTATATGAGTATTATTTCTGTTGAGTATGTTACTGAGGGAGCAGCTTAAGTTCAACTTTATTATGATGTAAATAAAAGTTCATTATCATAATAGATCTTTTTAGTAATTTGGATAGAAATTCCAAGATCTTGTAGACAAAATGCAGTTGGCATGTTTATAACTCCTCTTGATCCAAACAGTAAATCTTTAACAGCCTAATTTTCTATATTGTTGTTTTCATTAAAATATCGACAGTATTGGGTGCAGATGCCTATTTTTTCTAAGTCTTCCTCTTTTGCTTAATTCCCCTTAGGGAAATCTCCTAAAGAAGATACATTTGTTGTGCTTGAGACTGCTTAGGGAATACAAATTTTTAATATTACATATATTATAATAAAAAAATACATTTTACTATTATGAATTTATTGACCATAAATATTGTTTAGCCTAACAGGCTCAGTAATAGTGCATCGATGATCGTATGTTTCGAAAGACGATTATGTAAAGGAGTTCCTTTCCAGTGAGGTGAAATAGACGATTCAATAGATAACAATGGTTTAATAATTTATACAATTAAAAAAAGGTTTTTTGGGGGAAACTGTTTTACTGCCGTGAGTGAACAAAGAAAGGCGGACTATAAGACAAAAAAGTCCGTCACGCAGGGGCTGCGTAAACTAAGCAGATTTCCCACGTGAAGTTATACAATAGAGAAATCTCCATACGAGAGCCGAACAGTTACGGCAAAGGGCCGAACTAGCTTTGGGAGGGAAATTCAAAAATCCGTAATCGGCCCAAATTTAATAAAAATGCAAATATCTCGGTTAATATTCAAGATAGGGAATAAATGTATATAACAATATTTATAGTAAATTTAACTTGCAATAAGATTGATTCTGTACAATATTTCGATGCGACGTATAGTAACGGAGATATTTAGAATTTTCGAAAATCCTCCCCTCTAAACCCCCCCTCCCACTGGTCTGATTTCAGCCGTTAACGAACTTGATCTTTCTTTTTACTTAAAACGACTAAATATCGAGTTTGGTGACGATAAAACAAAAATTGCGACCGCTAGAGCGGTAACAGACAAATATATATATATATATATATATATATATATATATATATATATATATTTATATATATACAGTTTTGAACGGAGCTCATTTTCGTCATCTACTAGGTAGGATCGATGGACATTTGAAGAAACATTTCGAAAGTTCCGTCCTGAGTACAACCTCAATAGCTGATTTCCCTTAAGGGAAATCTGCTAACATAATGATATTGGTGAGTCGATATGAGCAATTCCAAGATGACTGAAACCACAATAAGAAAGAGGCAAGAGTTGATTTATCTTTACCAATCTCAAATTCATAATGTTATTTACATATAAGCCGTTCCATGTTTATTAGTCTTATCTTAGCGTGTGCGCCCCTTTAGCACACTGTCGCGTGAATCATCATAAGCATTATTTTTGTTTGTCTTGTTACAAGGAATTTAGCTACCGCCTAATAGAAATGTAAATGGGAAAATTAAAGAGTTATAGCACTTTTTCCCACTGCTTACAAGGCCCTGCCAGCTGCCATTTATAAACAGGAGTGAGAGGATACTGGATGAGTACTAGAGTGGAATAGAGCCAGGAATATAGACCACAGATTCAACCTTCGCTCTTGGACAAATACTTCATATGCCAATGAGAATGGGACGTGTTACATCTATGGTAATCAATTCGATACAATATAGACATATGTTGTTACCATTCGGCAATCGATTGTGTCGCAATAAGTTAAGCTAACTAAACTTTATGTTAATAATTTTTAAATATTTCTTCGTTTATTTGCAGCAAAATATAGAAATATTGCTAGTAAATAATATGACTGATAAATAAACAAGTAAATAATATGATCCACTGAATGCAATGTTTTGCCATTTTTTTTTAAAATATTTATATTCTTTTATTTGTAACAACATATAGAAATATTGCTAGTAAATAATATGAATGATATAACAATTGGCTTGATTTTTGACTTGAGGTGGGAAGTTGTCCATTGACAATAGCCACATAGGAGGGAACATTGGTTTGCACTATATGGAGTTATACCGTGCACTACACAAGAAGATCTCTGTTACGCTTCAGAGGTCATCTTGGGTTTTCTGGAATATGGCTAGATGAAAGTGATTCGACTAAAGGATTAGGATGTGCGGGAAGGAGAGAGTGGAATTTCTGATATAGGGATTTCGCGAGGGTGTGGACAAAAGGAATGTTGAGGTCATTATGGAGAGTTAAGTTGGATACATAAAATGGGGAATCTGAAATTTTGTGGAGTATTCTGGATTGGAGGGTTTGGATTTTCTAGGAACGTGAAGGTTTAGTGGAACCCCGAAGTTGAAGTCCGTATGTCCATATTGGTCTGAGTACTGTCGTATAAATTAGTCGTTTGTTGTGTAGTGATAGTTTAGATCTGTTGTCAAGAAGTCTTAGTGGACGTCTGTACCGTCGATTCAATTCTTGTCTTTCTAATGTGGTGTGAGGTTTCCAAGTTAGTTGCTTGTCTAATGTGGGTCCTAGATACTTAATTTGTGCTTTTTGAGGAATTAATGCGCTTTTGATTGTAACTGGAGGGCAAATGGAACGTCGTAGAGTAAATGTTACATGGGTTGTTTTGCTGCTGTTGACCTTGATCCTCCATTGAGTCAGCCAGGATTCTAGCAGAGCTAGTTGCTCTTGTAAAGATGCGGATGCCCTATTTGGGCCTGAGTTGGACGTCATGATTGCAGTATCATCTGCATAAGTGCAGAAGGGAAGTTGCAGGACGTGATGGGATCTCGGCAGCATAGGTAAGGAATAAGAAAGGACGCAGGATGCCCCCCTGTGGTGTTAATACTTAAATAATGAAAGGGGAATTACTCAATAAACGATGTAAGGAAAACTTAGAGTCTTTATTATATTAGTACGGAAATTAATAATAAGATCTAGGTAGATAAATAAATATTCCCTGATCGCTGTAAAGAAATAATAAAACTAAATTCTACTTTGCCGATAGTAAAATTAACAATTAATTGAAAATAAAGAAGAGTAACTTATGAAAATATAAATAACAGGAAAATCCTAATAGTACTTCTACTTAAATTCTAAGGTACATGATAGATACTTGGATAAAAATAAAAAAAAGTCCATCTCTCAGGGGCTACGTAAACTGAGCAGATTTCCCACGGGAAGGTTTACTACAGATAAACCCACATACTGGTACCACCGTGAATGTTAAAGGGATAAATACAAACGGTAATAAGAAATCATTCAGTCAGCTTACAAGTTAATATCTACAACGGAAAGCTGATGAATTGTAGACAAACAGTGCAGCCAACTTCGCAGCGCTGAATAGATAGACTTATTCTAGACCGGAAAGACAAACAATTGATGAAATATATCTGAATATAACATATTAATTTTATATAATACAATTAACTAAAGCTAATGTGCTGTAATTTGTAATGAAACTGAATCAGTTTTATCTCAATCACTCAAAGTTTAGTAATCAAAAAACAAAAGAAGGGAGGGATCAACAGAATGTATTTTGAAAATCGCGTCATGAGTACGACATCAATAGCTGATTTCCCTTTAGGAAAATTTGCTAATAAGTAAATATAACGGGTGCACCCTAAATGGGCGTTCTCCTTGCTAAATGCTGCATGCATTAGTAGTAGTCCCGGGCACTGACACAATTTACTGCACTGCACACTGTAGTCGATTAAATCTCCTATGAATGTAAGATGACGGCCAGACTATAACACGACCAGGTGAGCCAGGGTTGAGGTAGGCTGCTTGTCAAAGAGGTACAGATAACAATGTACAGCTATTCGGGGAACAAGTAGCAACATCTACAGCTACAGATATATGGATGGCTGGAAAAGTATATTATGATAATATATTTATTCAGCCATCAGTTTTATATATAGTGACATATATATAGCCATCCATTTTATATCAGGGGCGTTACTGATTTTATTTAATGAGTTAATAAGTTGCTAGGTTTACCAAATGTAAGACTAACGCCTTAAGTCACATGGCTCTCCTGAGCACAGAGCTTCTAAAAGAGCCCAACGAAAGTTGAAGTGACGATATAAGGAGGTGCCTTCACTATAAAGCCAGACCTCCCGTCAAGTGAATTTAGACAATAACGGTTACCACCGATTACCGCGAATTGATAGCTCTTGTATCAAATGACCCCGCCTTGAAGCAGTATCCTTCCCCGAGGCCATGACATTCCAATTGCAGAATAATGGCGAATTTATTAACCGGCTAGTATTATACGCACTGGTAAAGTTTTGTTTTTGTTTCATTTTACGTTATGAAAACAGTGTCACTGGCTCAGACCGCAATTTCATAAGGAAAATTTCGCCCATTACTTCCGATTGAATGATTTTAGTACCATCCGACCCCCACTCCCTACGGAATCCCCCTACCGACCCCACTTATCATATATTATAATAATAAATTTATCTATAATATTCACTTGAAATGCCTGGGTTAATCAGAAAGATTATGGAAGGAACTTTTCGTAATGGCAAAACCTCTTTTGAAATCGGGATTGGTTTAAGACAAGAATATTCATTATTACAATCGAGATGTTCGGCTATTGAAGGGCCTTTGTTCCTTTCTAATTTGGTCTTCTTTGTTCGTAGTCTTCTTTCCAGACGGAATGACAGCCTTCCAAATTTGGCTCAATCTATAGCCAACACCTCAGTAGTTTTTTTTAGGGCATTTCACTATCTCTATTGGTTCTTGCATGATTCTTTCCTGGTATCGATCCACTTTTGCCAGCACCATCACTTACTCAGTACTTTATCAAGTTTTGTGCAGTGGCCCTTGATGAAATTTGTTAAAGTTGAGGTGATCCCAGTTAGACTACATATGGCGTGGCCTGTCTAGCATAACTCCTAAACGACTAGCCACATTATTGTATATATTTCATAATTAGTACCTCATATTTGTGCACATCTTTGATCAAAATGGACTTAAAGGGAGAATGTATAGATTAAAATAAAATATTGCAAATTTATTGGACTACTCATTTTTTATTTTTCTCTATACCCTCTCCCTTTAAGTCGATTTTGTTCAAAGCTGTGCACAAATAATAATTCACTCTGCGATCTTTCTGATAATAATTTTTTGATCTCCCTTTAATTATTTTTCTTGTCTTTCCAGGGTACCGGCTTAGAAATTATATTTTATGAAAAGTACAAGAATTCAAGCACAAGTTTTTGTCTGTGAGCTGAGGCGACTGGTCGTTGGATCTATGCTAAAATAGAGGATGGGGAAAGTTTAAGCAGAGACGGGGAAAACTTGGAATTCTCTGCCAAAGCAACCTTTGAAGAGAGAAGGAAGCATTGCGTTATCTGCTCCGCCCACATGTTGCTGATAAGCCTCAAGGCCCCTTATCAATCTTCTTAACGACTAAGCTCTCAGCTCTTACATTCAGACTTTAATCGCTCTATTATATTATGTCATAATTATCTCTCTCAGCAAGAATATATCTTGGCTATCACGGTACAGAGCATTTTCCTTAAGGGAAAACAGCCATTGAGATGGCAAAACTGTCTGTCATACAGCTACGGCGTAAACTCAATAGATTTCTCAGGACTCACATCATGCTAAATACCATTTGCTGATGATCTCATCATTCTCTATTTCTCCCGCAGTAAGAAGCCTATGGGAATAGGAATTAATATGTTACTTTGAATCAGGTATTTAATGTGAAAATCAGATTACTACAATAAAAACCACAAAGAACATCCATAATATTTGGATCATGGGAATCATGTGTGCAGCGGCTACAAAAAATTACATCGAACATATTTGATTGAACTTCAAATAATGCAAGTTAATGATAAAATAAATTAGCCATTATGCTTCGGTTATTTATTTATTTATTAACGTCCACTTTTTGCAACTTAGGCTAATCGGGACGGGTTATCTACAGGTTTACCACTCTTTCCTAGCCAGGGTGGGATTTTTAAGACGTTATTTAATGAATTTCGTCACTAAATAATTTCCTTTGCCCAGGCAAGAATCGAACTCACTACTCTAGGTTTACCATGTGAGATAAAGGTTTAATGATATATTATGTTATTGTTAATATCGTATGAATAAGAATGGGGGTTTCCTGAGAAAATGCAAATGCCACAATGTAATATCAGAGGTAGAGAAAAACGCATAGTGCAACGATTATAGAAACATATTTCCCCAGCAGAGTTTATTTTACAAAATATTTCGATCCCCCCTCTCATAATAACGAAAATATTTTTATTTTCGATACTTCTTACCCGATTTCAAGTGAATCTTTTCATTTCTAAGTAAGGGCACACAAAGGAAGGAAGATACATAGAACATAGAAATACGCCGATTTCTACGAGTTTTCTTCATGTGAAAGTCAAACATTAAATTGCTTCTGGAATCGAAATAAATATTCCAGTCGTCCTAAAACTTTTTGAGAAAACTGACATATGATTGGAATTAGCGAGTATGATTTTGTAGGCTATAAATGATGATATTGTCTTCTTCCAGACATTTTATCGGAATAGATGTAAGTAATTATTACTGTTATTATTTATTAACGTCCACTTTTTGCAACTACAGCTAACTGGGACGGGTTATCTACAGGTTACCACCCTTTTCTAGCCAGGGTGGGATTTTAGGATGTTATTTAATGAATTCCGTCACTAAATAATTTCTTGAAAGTAATTAGAAAACTGGAAATATTACTAAAAGCAAATCAGATCGTTATTATTTGTTTATCTATTTTGTCGAGCAGCAATTTTAGTGGTTCACACTTTTCCTTGCCGTTATTAAAAAAGAATATGCGAAAAGCCATTTTAATTTAAGTATGTTAAAATATCTAGTCATACTCAAAGTAAAAAGAAGGATATGACATCTCCAGTAGTTCGTATTTTTTATGTTTATCCCATTCACAATTAAATTTTGTTGAACTTTTGCGTCGAATGTACATATTTCTTTAATGTGTCAATGTAAGGGTTGTCGTGTAGTGGTTCTGTAGGTTGGTATGTAAGTTTTTGCCAGTTAATAGTCTGTAAGAGTAAGTGTTTGAAAGTTAATTGTACATTACACAGTGTACATAAAGGTGGTTCAGTCCTAGTCATGAGGTGTCCGTGTGTTATCAGTCAATGGCCATGCCTCAAACGAGCAACAACTACTTCTCTTCTAGAATTCTAATTACTTGAAAGTAATTCACGAATAGTGTCTTTTATTTCACGTAGTCTTGTATGTAGCTTTTATTACGCTTTGAAGGAGATTAATTATGAAAAAGAACTTTGAATTTGTCAGAGGGTAATAATTTTAAATTAAGGGTTCTTTAAACTGCTGTGAAAGTAAAAGAACTTGGATTACTTGTCGCACAGTAACAACATAAGTTAATTAAAAATTAAGTTTCGTTTTAATTGTTTTAATCTATTAGTACTGGGAATAGGACATTAAAGAGTTTAAGTGTGTCTTAGAACTTACTCCTCTGACTCGTTGAATATATTTTCTTAATCTATTTGTTGACACATATTGCAATTTACAAAAAAAAAAATATTTTAAGTTCCCATTTAACCTACCCAGGAGATGACGAATATGAAATCCGTTCAAAACTATATACACATGTGTGTGTGTGAGTGTGTGTGTGTGTTTGTGTGTATACATAAAATTGTATCCTCTGTCTGTACATTGATTTTTTTTCTTTCGAAATTTTACGATACTTTTTCGTTTCAAATGTCATAGACACGATATCTGTAATTTGTTTCTTTGGTGTGTTGGTTTTTTTGTTACCTTTTCACGCATAAACGGAATTTAACAATAGCGATATTTCGTTTCGTATTGCTTTTTCGGCAAATATACACATAACAGAAGTTGTTTAATTTGTTATTTAGAGTAACGTTTGTAATGTAAATTTTTGTGATATATCGAAGTATGAATGACTTATACGCTAAAAACTGTAGCGGGAGTCAACAATTATATTTGGAACAAAAGACTCCAACCAATGCTGTTGGAATTTGAATTTCTTAAAACTATTGGTTTATAGATGTTTTATCTGGCTTTAGCATTAGTCGAGTTTTTAGTATTCTTTTGGTTTCAGCCTTTTGCAGTAAAACTATACCCATACTATACATCTAAATTTCATTTAGTCCAAACTATGTGCAAGTAACATTTTAATTTCTGACAGAGAATATTGTGTGTGTTGAGATTCTTAGATTACTCATTCCCTGACTGATTTTATTAGAATATTTGTTTAACCGACCAAATAATTACAAAAATTCGATAAAGTTACTTAAGAATGTTGTTCTTAGAAATAGTTTAAAAGCTAAGCCAAGCATTGAAACAAACCGATAAGTAAAGGCCTGAATGAAGTCATCTACCAACCAGAGAACCAAGAGGAAAATACTAGCCTTTGTAGGGGTGGTTAAGGGTGGTCTTTGTAGGAAGAAAAATAAGCCGTGGGAATATTGACGGAGCTGACTAGAAGGGTCTGATGAGTCAATGGGATTGAGGTTATGCCAACATGAATCAACTCCTTGCCAATATTATTGAAGGCCAGTTCTCTATTGAAATGTTCAGCTTGTTTACAATATTCCTTAACGATCCGATAAACGAATTACTCTAACAAGATC
>CM032230.1:4137500-4315000 GCA_019009955.1 Riptortus pedestris | reverse complement strand
CTCTCTCTCTCTCTCCCCTCTCTCTCTCTCTCTCAGACCCTCTCACTCTCTCTCTCTCTCTCTCTCTCTCACCCCCTCTCCCTCTCTCTCTCTCACACACCCCTCTCTCTCTCTCTCTCACCCTCTCCCTCTCTCTCGCTCACACCCCTCTCCCTCTCTCTCGCTCACACCCCTCTCCCTCTCTCTCTCTCTCTCTCTCCCCCTCTCTCTCTCTCTCTCTCTCTCACCCCCTCTCCCTCTCTCTCTCTCTCTCTCTCTCTCTCTCACCCCCTCCCTCTCTCTCTCTCACCCCCTCTCCCCCTCTCTCTCTCTCTCTCACACCCCTCTCCCTCTCTCTCTCTCTCTCTCTCTCTCTCCCCTCTCCCTCTCTCCCTCTCTCTCTCTCACCCTTTCCCCCCCCTCTCTCTCTCTCTCTCACCCCCTCTCTCTCTCTCTCTCACCCCCTCTCCCTCTCTCTCTCTCATCCCCTCTATCTTTCTCTCTCTCTTTCTCTCTCACACNCTCCTCTCACTCTCATACACACACACACACACACACACACACACACACACACACACACACACATCACACACACACACACACACACACACACAAACATATCAAAAGGGCGTTAGCCACAACATTCCATCAATGAAATTAGTTTCTCCTATCTAGCATATATTCGAAGATCCACGAAGTAGCTGGTGAGCATTACTCCAATAGTCTCAGTTTCCCCTTCCCAGTAGTTTGAATACCCTTTGACATTATTTGTTTAAACTATTCATGGTATTTAACAAGAAATATTTCTGGGCAAGAACATAACATCACTAAAAGAGCAAACACTAAATGTGGTATAAGTCATTATCATGCAAATTTTAATGAGTATATGCGATCTACTGGTTTAAGCGTGCCATTTAATGTTTAGCCGTATTTTAAAAGAAACATCACCATTAATTTCAATTATTTAGTATCATCTACCTCTTCCCACCAAACAGGTTGTGTTATCTCCTCACAACTTCCGGGTAATTATTTTGGTTTAAACTATAACAACTTCAGTTATTCAATATTAATTAAACCATATTAAAATATTAAACCATAGAAATACCTAAATATATCTCTAAAAATATTACATCATTCTTCGTAGTATACCCTTATTAAAAACTCTTAAATGAGTACTAATAAAATTGTTGCTCCCGCTATAATTTCTAGCGTATATCTCGTTTTTCTTGTTAATACGACAAAAGTGTATATACCAAAGGTTAATTTTACGAATAAAATAAATATCTTCCCTAATGGGCATGTTTACCGAAGTCCCAATAGGAAACGAAGTATCGCCATTTTTCATTTCGGGCTTCTCACTCCATATTGTCTCTACACATTTGCGCCCTTTAAAACTCTTGCCTCCCGCTATAGTTTTAAGCATAAATCTTGTTTAAATGTTGGGTATATGACAAAGGTATGTTTAACAAACCATAATTTATATAACAAAATAAACAACTTTTACTATCATCATTTTTTTCCAGTAAAACCAATATGAAACGAAATATCGTAATTCTTTTTTCCAAGTTTCCGATATAACCCCCACTCCTGCTCATTCCCGGTAGTGTCGGTATAGCTTACTATCAAGAATAAGTTAATACCAAATCACATTCAGAGTTTAGTTGAGTTCGGTTCAGTTTTTGTTATTGTTGATTCCAGCTATAATTTTTAGCGTACATCTAATTTGCAAATCGATATAGGACAAATGTGTATATAATAAATATTACTTTTGTTATCTACGTCACTGCCGAAAAACCAATAGGAAACTCCTGCTCGTTCCTAGTAATGCAGTTTAGTAGTAAGCGAGTTATTCGTAATTTATTGTTTTCCGTTTTTGGTTTTTTACGTATTAATACAGAATATGTTGCCAGATGAGAACACAAGTGGGTAAAACTGGCGCATAGGAAATCTGCTTAGTATACGCAGGCCCTGCGTGACGGACTTTTCTTCCAGCCCTCAATAACCCTCCCCCCAGTCTTGCTAGAAAATACTATTCCACTAAACATCCTTTGTAAAATTTAAATTTATTTACGTTTTAAGGAATCACGTTGAGATAGAAATAGGGAACACAATGTAGTCAATGTGGAAATTTGATCTCTACGAAGTCTTTCCACGACAACAAACTTTTATCTTTTTCTTCGGTTCCTATTTTTTGTCAATATTATTGTCAAAACTACGTACATGAAAAATTAAACAGAGTTAGTCACATATTTAAGAACTACAAAGTAGATCAAAGAACCCGACTTAATACCCGTCGTGTCTCGGACTTCCTTTTTGATGTTTTTCCACCAAGCTATATAAGGAACCCAGCCTGCCCCGCCCCGATTTAGTTTAGTTTTTTCTAAGCTCTCTTCAAGTGTTCAACAGTGCGTTCTGTGCTGCTTTAGTGAACAGTGCGTCTTAGTCGCATTGCACAAAAGGGTTTTATGTGAAGAACAGTGTGGTGCCGTGACTAGTTAATGAACAGTAGTGCCGTGTTTAAGATCAATGCAGAGCCGTGTTTTTGTGAATTTCAGTGATCGTGAGTGAGTTAGTGGACTGTACAACAAGAACAATGAAGCTCTCAATGCATACTGTGAGTAGTAGTTAAGAATAATTAACCAAGTGTGTAGTGCATTGTTAAATAAATTGTGAAGTGAAAGAAACTCTGAGGCTTGTGTGTGTTTAACCCTCCGTTAGGCGCGGGTCATTTCCAAACGACTCTAGACGCGGGTCACCTATGAGGTGACGATGGAGAAATATACGATGGTAAAACTGCTTCTTAGGGCAAAAATAGAGTTAAACAAATATAAATACGTATCTGAACAAATAGTAAAACTATTTTATTTTAAAAGTAACACATGAATATGTCTTACAACTATCAAAAATATTAATTCCTTTCTGGTAACATGAAGCAATTTATGAACTATTAATTCTTTAGATACTACTTACTTAACTACTAGAAAATATATATAAAAAAAGTACAATAAGAATAGTTTAGAACTACTTAATCATTTAATTTCTGCAGGAGTAACGAATACAAGAAAACATTTAAGATAGAAAAGGAAATTAAAACGTTTTACGTCGAATCTTTTAGTGCCATCTAGTTCTACTCAGGTGAGTTTCTTGCCCAACATGTTTTACATAAAATCTTCTTAATTCATTCTCGCTCCTCTGTATGTGCCAGCTAAGTAAAGAAGGCCTGTATAGGCTTTTATTTCTGTGAAGTCCGTCTTTTTAGCATCCCTTTGCTTAGAAAATTCTGGCTCAACGATTTTTATGAGTTCCTATGTGCAGTGCACAATACTACCAATCATCGTCTCATCAAAGGGACAGAACCAGCAGTCAAGTTCATTAGTAGCCTCCTTTGCCGCCCTTTTCACTCCCGGAAGGTGTGTCAATAAATTTTGTTTTCCTATTTTACTAATCTATTAAAAGGGGGTTTCCTCCACTCAAAACGGTCAACGATCTTTCTGTTCACACTTCTCAATGCAACATATTTTTCGCGTGACTGCTCATTCTGCCCATCACTTTCCGATTCCACGTCACATTCTTCAGTTTCTGAGTCAATACCCCGTTCTTCCAAGCAGTCTTCAAATTCCGAATCTTTGTCGTTCTGTATGTTTTCGTCTTCTTCAAAAGTATTCAGTAATGTGGGTTGGAGTCTAGGAATGTCATTTTGATTACTGAAGTCTAAAAATACGTATGTCCTGGTCTGTTTTTTCAGAATAATGTTTTAAAAATGCATTGTTAGTCGCGGTCACCTCAGAGGTGAATTCCCTTTTTTGTAGGTATTTTTAAGTATTCAAAACACAATCAAGGCACTACAAACAACAAATGATAAATATGTCTAAGATAAATAGATTAAATATAGAAATAAAAATAATTACAATTATTACAATTACTGTGTAAAAACTTCGAAGGTCAAACCTATACTGTTTCGAGGAGGAAGGGAAGCTAGAAGCATTGCTGGAGGCGGAAGTCGTTGGGTCCACTCAATCGGAAGCTATTAGAAAAAAACCTCAAAGATGCACCTGTCAGGACGCCGCGACTAACGGAATAATTTTGCAACCCAAAATAAATCTAATAAATAACGTTTATTACTGATTTTGTAATATACGTAACAATATTATTTTCCACACGTCTTCACTTATTCGGATTACTTGGCCCATCGATGGTTCTGTGTTGAAACGATTACGCTGAAATGCAAGTGGAATTAAAACCGTTAATTTTCAATAACAATGTTTCATAATTGGACAAATATTTTGGAAGAGCTGGATGAAATTACGTTTATCAGAGACGCGGCTATATAATGGCGAGAGAATTGGTATTATTCACCTTTGACCTTAGAATGTGCGTGCGAATTACATTTCGAGGAAAAGGGAATATGGCAGAACAAACAATTGGCCGAATATAACGCCCGGAGATGTTTTTATGAAACAACAATTCAGTAATGTACAATATTTGTTTTCATCCAACACGTGTGGGCGTGAGTCAATGAACTCTGCTAACTTCAAAATAATTATTAAAAAAGTCCGTCACGCAGGGGCTGCGTAAACTAAGCAGGGCTCCCTCGTGAAGCTTAAGAATAGATAAACCTACATGCTGCTAACACAACACCACCGTGAATATTGAGTGAATAAATACAAACTATAATAAGAAACCTTCCTTACCTCATCCGTTATCCACACACACTTGATAAAAATGCAAATATTTCAGTTAATATTCAAGGTAGAAAATAAATATATATAACAATACTTATAGTAAATTTAATTTGCAATTAGATTGTCTTTATACAAGTTTTCGATCCGACGTGTAGTAACGGAGATCCCCCCCCCACTTTTCCGATTTCAGCCATTAACGAACTTGATCTTTCTTCTTACATAAAACGTTTAAATATCGAGTTTGGTAACGATCAAGGAAAAATTGCAACCGCTAGAGCGTTAACAAATATTTATATACATTTTTGAACGGACCTCATTTTCCATTTCCGTCATCTACTAGGTAGGTTCGTTGGACATTTGATGACAAATTGCGTCATGAGTACGACCTCAATAGCTTATTTCCCTTAATGAAATTCTGCTAAAAAGTCCGTCTCGCATGAGCTGCTTGAACATAGCAGAATTCCCAAATGCTGTTATGGCATAATACTAGTCCCAGAATATTCTCTATTCCTAAATAAAACTCCGATGAGTAGAAGATAACTCAATGAATACTTTTAAATAACCCTGTCCTAAAATCCCACCCTGGTTAGAAAAGGGTGGTAATCTGTAGATAACCCGTCCCGATTAGCCTTAGTTGCAAAAAGTGGACGTTAATAAATAATAATAATAATAATCAATGAATACTTTAGTTACAAAAAAATGTAAAGGACAACGATTGAATATCATCAATAGTGTAACAAGATTTGTTTCACAACATTTCTTGATCCGACTCATAATAATGGAGATATTTCAATTTTGGGAACACAACCTCAATAGGAGATTTCCTTAACTCAAACCCGCCTTTAATTCATGGATTACTAAAATTTGATTGATTGAGATTAAATGAATATGTTATATTCTGATATGTTTCAGTTATTGTTTTATTTCCGGGTGAGTCGTTGGCAGTCCTTTATGTTTACATTTCCGCTTGAAACGCTTCCCGTCGAGCGGGTAAAGATTTCTTATCACAGTTTGTACTTAGTCACGGGGGTGTTGAATAGCATTATGTCGATTTATTTAATATTAGCTTTACGAGAGAAATCTGCTTAGTTTACGCAGCCCCTGCGTGAAGGACATTTTTGTTTATTCGAATCCTCTTTTTCTTATCATGAGTACAACAACAGGTGTTCTGCTAAAAATACTTGCATTTCTAAATATATGATTTGCAGTTAATTTATTCGTGTTTCTAGAGCTGAGACTTGAATGATTGTTCTTATCGCGAGAATATTTTTCGTTGGAAGAAAGTGAGAAGAAAGTGCTCCTTGAAAATTCTCAGCAACATAATCTTAAAGCACTCCCCTCTTTAAGTCTCATCAAATATTCAAACTCCTATATTATCCTCGACTTTTAAAATATAAGAGTCCTAATTAGGCGTTATTATCCTTGTGTCAGACTCATCCTGGAGAAATATTATACAGCTATCCATGGAGAACTCATTATAAAGGGATTCTGGGAGTTATACGTTAGTAAAAATAAAAAATAAATTGCAACTAATGTTCTAAGAAAAACTTCTTGATTTTATTTTGTAAGTAGTATTTTTTTCCACTCATGAATAATATTTTTTCCATGGACTCTATGTAATTCTTAAATTCATCAAGAAAGATTATGAAACAGGTCCCGAAATAAAATTCAGAGCGATATGGAAATAAATACTGACGTGTTAGGAATTAAAGAATGTTTATTCCAGGAGAAGTTTTAAGGAGTTTTTATTGAAATGTTTGCCTCCAATCCTAACGAAAAAAAAGTTCGTCACGCAGGGGCTGCGTAAAATAGGTGAAGATTTCCCAGGTGAAGTTTTGCAATAGAGAAATTTGAAGCCGAACATTTACGGAAACGGCCGAACAAGCTTTGTTCGGAAACTCACTACTAGAACCGAAGTTAGTCGATCTCATCTCGTCTGTTACCCTCACACACTAAATAAAAATGCAAATATATCAGTTAATATTCAAGATATGTATATGACAATATTTATAGTAAATTTAATTTGCAACTAGATTTATTCTATACACTTTTTCTATCCGACTTATAGTAACGGAGATATTTCGAATTTTCAAAATAACCCCCCCCCCCCCATGTCAGATTTCATCCGTTAACGAACTTGATCTTTTTTTTACATAAGACGACCAAATATAGAGTTGGTAACGATCAAACAAAAATTGCGACCACTAGAGCTGTAGGTAGGGTCAATTAAAATTTGAAGAAAAAAAACGAAAATTTGGTCATGAATACCTCAATGGCTGATTTCTCTTGAGGGAAATCTGCTAAAAAGAACGCCACTTAAAGGCAACTAAACCGCTGGTGTGACATAATACTATCTACTCAACATATGTTCGGGGCCCAGTGAGCTAATGCGTTGGCCTTAATCTCACATGGTAAACCTAAAGTGAACAGTTCGATTCTCGCCTGGACAATAGGACTTTATTTAGCGTTGAGCTCATTGAAAATATTCCTTAGTCCCACCCTGACTAGAAAAGGTTGGTAAGCTGCAGAAAACCCGTCCCACATAGACATAGCAGCAACACATGAACGTTGCTTATACTACTACTACTAATTATATATATATATATATATATATATATATATATATATATATATATATATAATCTTAATATAATGTATAAAATTTGAAATTTAGTTTTTCACTATAGACGTAATGGGTATATTTAATTTCGCTACATTTGTGAATTTTGTGTAAGTATGGAAATGTATTGTTATTGTATTGGCTGCCTTCTGTCAATAGTTCTTGTAAGACATAGGGGAAGTGCTGGTGTCGTCTTGAGAGACATTTAATACGTGGTAAAAATCAGGCAAAGTTCGTGGCGTTCACTTAGAAAGCTGCTACTTCAAACACAAAATACTGGAGGGGTTCGAAGAACCTCGCTGATAAGGGTGATAAGCAAGTAGGCCAGTAAGGCAATATGGAGCGGGTTCTGATATTAATTAGGTTGGATATTCAGTTTCCAGGCTACAATCCCCTAATTGTAACTTGACCTATCGCCAAAGCTCCACCACTAATCCAAAGGGGCCAATGATGCAAGCAAACATTTTGTTTTTGGGTTGAATGGTCTCTACTCGTCCAAGTAACATTGTTGTTGTATAGTGCGGTACGGAAGACAACTGTAAACCACTACATGCTTTTGTCATCGCCTTCATTGACCTTCTACCAATCCTTCCCTTGAAACCCATCAATTCCTGTTAAGAGGAGCATCCAATCTGGAGTTGTCAATTGCCACGATTTGATTTGGTTTTGCAGGAAGTTAGGCTTGGAGGCTGTGTGTTTAGAGAAGAACTTAATTGTGAATTCGTGAACTACATCTAATAGTGCCTTTGATGAGAGCCGTTGGAACTAGTATTTCATTTGTGTGGTAGTCTGTCACCTGGGGTAAAATCAAAGTACTCATTCTAAGCCGACGTTATACAATCATTGTACCGAAAATTAGACAGTGCCGACAACCGTGCCTATAAAAAATAAAATAATTTTTCTCAAAATATGACACTTCAGAACTTACCAATAAACCACTTGATCTTGAAAATTGGGAAAGAATGATAACACATCATCACTAAATAAATTATTTTTAGGTGTAGTGTAATTTTTTTATGGTGTTTCTTAGAAATGGAGAATATATGATTAGACAAGATCACCCTTGTGTCATCCTGGGCTGGAACCTGCTTAGTTTACGTAACTCCCTCATAACGTTCGTAGCAAGTTGTAGCCCTTTAAAATCAGTTATTTTGGAGAAAGGTGATTTGATTACTGATATATTAAAATCCTCCGTGAACCTTTTCAGTTTCTGAATCAAAAGATATAATTTGCATTTAGTAGTATTACGATCATAAGAAAATGGATGCTTCCATTCCAAATTAATAGATTGATCTGCAATACTCGAAGGTCGTGCGGGTTCAACATATCTAAAGCGCCGTGTCTTCCTTAACTGTGAAATACTGGTATTGCAATTTATTTATTTATGATTGAACATATTAGTAACTGAGGGTACTGGTAATTAATAAATTACACATTTTTTAATACATTTAACCAATATAAAGATTCGCCTTAAAACTTAAAATTTCATTGAAATGGAAGTATAAATGGAGCAACTTTATTTATTTTCCTTTGCTAGTAGATATATAGAATAAAGTCCGTCACGCAGGGGCTGCGTAAATTAAGCAGATTCCCCTTGTGATTTTTAACAATAGATAAATCTACATACTGGTAACACAATAGCATTGTCAACATCAAGTGAATAAATACAAACCATAATAAGAAACCTCTAGGCGGGAAGCACCTGAAACGTAAACAAACAGGTGTGCCAACATTTCACAATTCTGGTCTATCAGAATATAACATATTAATTTTATTGAAAACATTTTACTATATCTAGTACTGTAATTCATAATGGATCCGAATAATTTTTATCTCAATCAATTAAATTTTAGTAGTCCAAGAACTTAAGAAGGGGCTTGGGATAACAAATTTGCATTTATCTCGTATAATAAAGGTCTTTTGAAAAACAATTTATGGTATTTAAGCTTCGAGTAATGTTGTTTATTACATGACAGAGTATTGTTTATTTAACATGGGTAGAAGTTGGGGTTTGCTGAAGGATGAAAAATACAAATATCTCAGTTAATATTCGAGATACAGAATAAATGTATATAGCAATATTTATAGAACATTTAGTTTTCAATTAGATTGGTACAAGTTTTTGATCCGACGTATCGTAACGGAGATATTTCGAATTTTCAAAAATCCCCCTCAAAACCCTCACCCCACTGGTCCGATTTCAGCCATTAACGAATTTCATCTGTCTTTTTACATATGAGTAAGACGACCAAATATCGAGTTGGTAACGATCAAACAAAAATTGTGACCACTAGAGCTGTAACAGATAAATATATATATATATATAAATGTGTGGGTGTGTGTGTGTGTGTGTGTGTGTGTGTGTGTGTGTGAGTGTGTATGTTAACGCTCTATCGGTCGCATCTTTTATATATAATTTTTAACGGGCCTCAATTTCGTCATCTCCTGGGTAGGATCGATGTACATTTGAAGATATTTTTCTAAAATCGCGTCATGAGTACGATCTCAATAGCGGAAATCTACTAAAAATTATCCCGGCCAAATTTAAGTAGAAAATCAGACAAACCTTAGAATTTTCTTAATATTGATTTTATCGGTGAGTTGACTCTGTATTAAGAAAAAATGGGAAAGAAGAAAGGCTTTTTCCAGAGAGAGTAAGATTTAGTGTCATTGTAAAGTGCCTAAATGTGTAGTGATGTGTTCTGTTTAGGAGAGGTAAGCTATAAATCTCTCTAGCCGGCTTATATATTCTCATGTCGAGAGAAGGGAAGGAGGCTGGTATTTAGCGGATTTCCATTAAGGCAAATCGGCTATTGAGGTAGCCCCTGGCAGCTGATGCTGTTGTAAACACTTCCCACAACAGCCCTGTTCAATGTAGACAACTCGTCCACGAGCCGTCGTACTTACAAGGGGAGTGCACTGCCTTCCCACCACCGGTTTGAACGAAACTTTTTTAGTGTTTAGTACCTAATGAAAAGCCAATTCGGTTAAAGCGAGAGAACGCACTTCTCAAGCGTTTGCCTTAACAAAATTGTTAAAGTTTGCCTGAACGTCTTGAGTTGTTCCCAAGGTATCTATTTCAACGAACCCCCCGTGGCTCAGGGGATAGTGATTTCTTGTTGTAGCCGGAAATCTCGAGATGGAAACTCGCCGGAAGTGATTATTTTTTTTCTGGATTTTTTCTTCATTCATTGTTTCTAGGTCGTTTATTTAATATTAATAAATAATAATAACGGTATACGGTAATATTTAAATATTGTTGTTAAGCAATAGCCCTTGTTAGTGTTACAATATCTATTTGCATTTCACTTCAGAGACCATTGTCAGTCACTTGTTTGTAAATATCCTTGTGATCAGTATAATTGTCCCAATATTTGGATTTTGATCATTGCTCTTTCGAGCAATTTAATTTGAATAAGTAACAGCAAGATTTTAAATGTAGACCCCCCCCCCTACATTCTATAAAAAACATAAAAATTTAAGTGATTGAAAAACCTTTGGAATCTAAATTGAATTTCAGACAATCAATAGAGTTTTTACTATCGGCAGTTTTATAAATTATCTGAGTGATTTGGATGTATCTGGAGACAGCAGAATTTCTGTATTTTACAACCTTCTGTATTGTTCCATATTAATGACCTGGTCAGCTACAACATACAATACTCTTGGCTGCAACTGTATTGGCCCCCTCCCCTGGCTACTTCATCCCAATCTGTGGCTCCTTAGAATATTCGCATTAGTATTAGCTACATCTCTTTGACACAAGCTCGTATGACAAATAAATATTTAGGCACGTATTTTCAGAGTTCCTTTCATCAGTTTTTGGGGTTTATAAATTTTTATATATATATATATATATATATATATATATATATATATATATATATATATATATATATATACACACACTCAACCGCAAAAAAAAACCGGACACTTAGATTTAGTCTTATAATTTTGTTAAATACTTAATATATATGTATATTAATCTTTTTAATTAAAATATTTGGTTAATCTATTTGTTATTTAAACAAAATCTGCCAAAAGCGAATAATTTTTATTGATTATTTACAAAAAAATACAAAATAAAAAAAAAATAAAAAGATAAATTAACACATTTAAAAAAAAAAAATATTCTTATTAATTATTCTTCATTTTTATTACAGTGAATGGTATACTTCGCTACCCCAAGCGTTTCGGCAATGTAACGTAAGCTCCGGCCTATAATCCTGAAGGGATTAGTTCAATGGACTTAGACTCTAAATTCTCTGTAATAACTAGAATACCCACATAAATAAAATTGCTGAAAATTAGCTAGACAAAAATGAAGTGTCCGGTTTTTTTTGCGGTTGAGTGTATATATATATATATATATATATATATATATATATATATATATATATATACAGACTCTTGTTACCACCCCAGCGGCTGTAATTTTAGTTTGATTATTACCAAACTCAATATGTAAGGATTTCTTTTAAGAAGAAAGATGACGTTCTGCTGAAAGCAAGAAAGAACTGCTGAAATACGACGCTTTCCGTTTTGAGATTATTAAAATTAACTGAAAGGTTTCTCATTACCGTTTGTATATGTTCACTTATTGTTCTCGGTGGAGTGTTTGTTAGCAGTATATAGATTTATCGATTGTAAAACTTCACGCGGGAAGTTATAACTTCGCACAGACTAGTCAAAGTTGGCTGAGGTAGAGTCAAAATTTGATAATTACTTAGAATGAATTTCGAGGTTACGAAACTCAATTTGCTCCTTAGAGTAGGAGTTTATTGTGAGGAGCTACAAAATTAGTTGTTTGAGAGAAGAAATCTTCTTACTTAGCCATACAACTTCCTGATTGGCTTTAATATTTGATTTGCACTAAGATGGCCCTTCTGAATAACTGTACTTCTCATTGGGTTCAGAAAATTTCGTACCGGCATCTAATAAAAGAAATTTTCTTTTGAATGGAGCAATAGAAGTTTTTAAGCTTCGAATAAGCCATTTCCTTTTGATGACGGAATAGTTGAAATTTTCTTTAACCCGTCCAAAAAGACCGGCCATTGCAGAGAGGTCAGGCTTATCTACTTAGTGCGAGGGCCTTTAGAAAACTTAGTAGCTTTGCAAAGTTTGCAACCTCTTTGGTAGGTTAGAGTAATTGGCTTACTTTCTCCTTTACTATTGAACGGCTCCTTACTGATTTAAGAGGAAATAGTTTATACAACTAATTCACTTATTGAAGAATGCCTTTAATTATTCCCCTTTATCGCTACTATGGCTAATGTCATTTAGTAGCAGATTTACCTTAGGGGAATCAGCTATTGAGGCCGTACGTATTAAGCGATTTTCGAAAAATTTTTGATTGTAAATAAATTTATATATATTTAAATTTTGAGACATGAGTTGATTGTTGGGGAAACCCTTCCTAAAATCTTTGCTAGTGATTTGGTTGTTGGAGCTATTAGTTATACAGCTTCCACTGCCTATTTGGAGCCAGATCACTGCAAATATATGTAATTTTCATGTTGGAACCAAACCCCAGAAGTAGATCAATGGATGCATATTTCGCAACTTCTGATAAAAAGATTGCTCTTCGTCCATATCATTTAATATTTCATAAAAGTTATAGAAAATTACGAAGTATAAACAAGCTGTTTGTGAGTTTGATTCAATTTTTTATTGTCTATATTGGCAATAGCCCCCGGGAGAAGGAGTTGGAGAGGTTTTTGCTCGGACATCGCAATCTAATTTCCAACTTGGCCAGCCGGAAGTTAGAACCACCACTCTCTATGAATAGGAAAAATGTTGCCTCTCCTAAAGTAGTTTTTCTCATTGAACAATTTTCTTTTCCATTATATACTTTGAGAGCAGAGTTGGAAGGAAGTCTGTTCTGATTGGTCTAAAAGTTTACCAACATTATGTTTTGTTGATTTATTGCTTAGCTTTCGATACGTGCAATATATAATTCCGTTTAGATGTAAATGAATTTTTCTCTTTCTGCTAATTTTAGCGAAATTTAGTTTTACACAATAAAGATCTAATTTGGAATGGATAAATTGAGGCATACAAATTAAGTATATTAAAAAAAAAGTTTTTTTCTTATTATGATCAACATATGAGCAGTTTTGAGTTTTTTTGGAAAAAAATAAAATTGGATAATTTATTTTATTTTATTTTATTAGAAGCTTCACAACTGTGGCGATGTTGCTCAGAGAAAAAAACTGTATAAAATTAAAAAAAAACGAATCAAAATTAATTTAAAAGAAAATTAAACAACATAACAGAAATTGAACACTAAAAACAAAAATGCAACACAAAACAGAAACATCTGTCAGCTCCCCATGCAGAATTGCTAAGTACCCTTAATAAGTCAAAGCTTTTCTTATACTTAGTAATGAGGCCTTTTAAATGGGGCAACCCATGTGAGTTTTCTGTCAAATGTAAGTCCTAAAAATGTCAGTTCGTCTGTCTTATTTATAATAGTGTTGTTGATAGTTAATTGTGTGCATTCAAAACTTCTTTTACGAGTGAATATGGTGTATTAGGTTTTTTCACTCGATATCTTAAAACCAGTTAAACTACACCATTTTTGAAGTCGATTGAGTGCTTTTTGTGTGATATTTTGTCCGTATGTTAACGATGTGTAAGTGATATGTAAAATAAGGTCATCAGCATACAGGCAGTAAGATACTTCTTGGGGGATATACTTTATGACAGAATTTACAGCTATATTGAACTAGGTTGTACTTAGCACACCTCCAATCTCCTGCAGAAATGCTTCAGATAAAGTGGTACCTACCCTCACCCTAAAAAATCGTTCAGACAAATAGTTATCCAGGAACCTTATAATATTTCCCTGGACACCCCATTCGATCAACTGAGAGAGAATGAGCCTTCTCCATACAGAGTCATAGGCTTTCTCCAGATTGAGGGATATTACTAACATTAATTTGTTTCCAAGGAATGCATTAAGTCTTTAAATCCTTTTTACTGCCTTGTAGGCAGTAAAAAGGATTTAAATATTTCCAGTAATTAATCTTGGCGCTCATTTTTGCTATCCATTTTGGTTGTAGTTCTAATGTGAATCAGCGCACAAGGACATCCCAAAGTAGTCCTGAAAAGACCTCGTATTGGTAACACATACCCGACACATTCTTTCATAATGAACAAAAAAGTCGATCCTATCTGTGCCCGCTGCTACACTAGACCATAGGACATGAATTGCTAAATTATAAATTTAAATACCACATCTATTTAATAAATAGATGTCTGATTTAATATCAGATATTTACTAACAAAGAACTCCAGATAAATATTACATATGTCGTCATCAGTGACCATTCGAGAATCGAAATACTCTTAATGGCGTTATTTTTACTTTATTGTTACCAAACTCAATCTTTAAAAGCTTCATGTATAACCAAATCTTATCTTCTGCTACAATCAGACTTGGTGATAGATGTGGGGACTTGAAGAAGAAAAAATTTCGAAAAATCATAATATCTCTTTTAAAATGACCTGGGTTACTAAGTTTCATATAGCTAACATTATTGACAAAGCAATTAACTAAAATAGTTGTTATGGGGATTTTCCACCATCCCAAATATTCAAGGATATATATATATTCATGTTTTAAGGATTCAGTAAACCCTCACTCCTCGTAATACGATTTTCTCTTAAAGCTATTACGTCAATATACATCTAATGCCCAACTTAAATTTGAAGTCTACTTTACATAGAGCTCTTACTGAGAGGGAAATAGAGATTAGAATATCAGATGACGTTATGGATGTGTAATTCATTACTGCTACTGGCATTACTAAGGTAACACCATCAGACCTCAACAAGATTGTACTAACAAAAATTCCGAACATTTTTCACGCACCAATACGTAAATTCCAAGAGCCCCAGTTGCCCTCACAAGTCTACGTATTGGTCATACATACCTGACACATTCTTACAAAAAGGACAGAAAGCCAAGCTTACCTGTAACGTCTGACTGAAGGCAGTCCACATATTGTAGTAGCGATAACATTACATATACATTTTAACTTATTAAAAACTATTGGGCAGTTTGACTATATTTAACATTTGCTAAAATTGTGTGTTGTGTGAGTTTGTCTGTCTGTCTTAGATTTGGTTTTGGTTTATAATTTGTATTATCGATTTTTTTAATTAATTAATTTAATAATAATATAAAGGTCTCAAACTATTTAACTTTTATTATTACTTATGCTATTTAGTATTCATTAAAACTCTTTTATCATATATTTAATACTTTTATATTATTATTATTATTATTATTATGTTTGGTATTTGTTTGGTTGAGTTCTTAGTTTTGTTGAATAATGTTCTGTTTGCGATTTTTATTTAATATTTTGAGGAGTTTTTGTTCTTTTTTGTTGTTTTTTTGTACTTCAAGTTAAATTTTTGTTCTATATGTTGCGTTTTATATTCTCCTATTTGTTGTTAAATTTCTCATCTTTTGTTTTCTTTTTCAAATTTAAATGAGCAACATGCGAATCACTTAATACGAAATGAAAGAAAAAAAAGTGGGTGTGTGTGTGTGTTTCTATGAGTGTAACGCATTTTAAATGTATTGTTTTTATGCCTGTTTCTATGAATATTATTTAAGTTGATCAATATCACCTACCGCTCTTAAAATAAAATAAATAACTAAAATATTACTTAAGTTACTGAAGTGCCTTTTAATTTTATTTTAATTTGTTAATTTAACCTATTTCTTGTTCTAAGGTATGATCGTTTTCGTTGTGTGTTTTCGATGTGTTGTGTTCTGTTTTCTTGATTTAGTACTTTACATTCTTAAAAAAAATAAATATAAAGAGCTAAATCGTGAGAGATTCAGAGCTTGGCCCCCTGATGGTCATTTAGAATGTTAATTTTAAAATTATTCTTCTAAGTCAAAATAAACATAAAAGCATAATACAGGAGAATACAAACTACTGATTGTAAGCGTTAACCAATGTGGTTATTTGACATCAACAGTCAATTTAAAACCAGTATTTGCACGGGCCTTCCAGTCAAATTAGATAATAATAAAACATAAATTACCAAATTAATAATGAATAAATATTAATACTTAATTAATTGAGCACGTTGTAAAGTGATTTGATGTGAACAGCAATACTGTTGGATTACTTGCTGAAATTCATTAGTGGTATCGAATGTAGCCTGTAACCTACAATATAACATGCATGTCCGCCCATCTACACCCCTATTGCTCTATCACACATATTGGTTTGATCATCTAATTAAATTCCCCATTCATGAGTCGAACTAATTCTACATGGGAAGCTTGATTGAACAGGTTTTGCTGATAACATTTACTGATAAGGCATCTATTAAAACATTTCTTTAAATGGCCTACGATGTTTCCTAAGTATATCAAGAACAACGTAGGAAGCTGCGTAGTTAGCGGCTTCAATGGGGACTGGAATTTGTGGAATACATTTCAGCCCCAAAGCTTAGCCCCAAATTATCGCTGAAAAGAAAGCTGATTTCCTACGTTGTAGCATGTCACTCTACTGTTCTCTGTTTCCAAACAAAAATCCCATGAGTAGAAGTGGACCGTCAATAAAATCATAATAGATAATGCCACAGCACATACTACTTGCCTGTATCTCATCTAGTATCGGAGCTCAGGCTATCCATGTTAGTTAAAGCGTTAATATCACATGATAAGCCTAGAGTGGCGAGTTCGATTCCCGCCTGGGCAGAGGAATTTATTTAGTAACTGAATTTATTAAATAAAATCCTTAATCCCACCCTGCTTCAGGAATTTATTTAGTGACTGAATTCATTAAGTAAAATCCTTAATCCCACCCTGGTTAGAAAAGGGTGGTAACCTGTACATAACCCGTCCCAATTAGCATTAGTGGCAAAAAGTGGACGTTAATAAAAAATTTTATTCATCTAGTAGACATCAGTTTAAAAAAATATTGGTCATTTAATATTGGAACAAGACGTTCCAAATTCGCATATTGTTAATGTGCCATGACTAAAAGTGGGGGTTATGTGTAGGCTGAAAATTGAAAAATGCTAACAGCTCGGTTAATATTCTAGGTACAGGAAAATATATAGAGCGATATTTATTGAAAATTATATTTAAAACAAGAAGGCTTATGTATAATTTTTTTATCCGACTCATAGTAACAAAGATATATTGAATTTTCGATTCCCCCACCCCTATCTACCCCCACCCCTCACTCATCCTGTCTCTCTTCAGCTGTCAACACTTAAGTTAACACGAAACACTACTATATCGAGTTTGGTAAAGATTTAAACAAAAGTTGCGATTGCTAGAGCACTTTATAAACTTCTTTACAAAGTTAGCTAATCACTTCATTTTTCAAAGTATGTGATAGATAAATAATAGCCCTCCATAATTGTCCTTAGGAATAATTTATAATAAAGACCATTTGGTGGTAACATGAGTAAAAGTAAAATTGTAAATTAAGAAAGAGAAAAGCCAAAAAAAGGTTAAAAGCAATTTTAAGGGTTCGAATTCACAAAGGCGAAATAATTTTTAAAGAGTATTTACCTTACAGAGTCAGCATCTTGTAACACCTCCTCTTGCTTTTATTTATTCTTACAACAATCACATTTCGCGACTGAGCCGATTTAGCGACGAATCAGTTAAATTCCTGTATTTATTATATTTACCTAACTATGCTAATCTCTGAAAACATTTTCAGTATTGTCTTAAATTATAATTTTTTGAAAATGTTATTATGTTTCAAGTAGTGCGGTGTATATGCTGGCTACAGTCATGCAGTAATTCAGTCAAAGTGTATATTAGGTCTATGTGAGCCCTTAGATAGCAGTCAGTATATGTTTTATAGTAAGTCTACAGTTACAGTGTTGGCAGAAGGATTCATCTTCTCCAGTAAGTAAGTGTGAGTCAGTCGTAAATGGCCAATTCTTAACCTCGTTAAAACTACTTCTTCTCTTCTAATTGGCCTTTTTGAAGGAATGCCATTCAACAAGTATATGTTTCAGTTCTCGAAGTTTGTTATCTGTTTTGGCAAACCAAGATTTCTGCCATGAATTGAGTGTCATAGGTTTTGCTTGGAATTGAATATCTTGGTGTGTACAATATGTGTTATCGTGAATTCTTTTTTGAGTAGCTGATTTGGCGAGTTCGTCTACTTGTGTGCTGTGTCGCCTCCTGCTTTTCTAACAGATTCTAGTAGTTTTGGCGTAACTATTATTGAGGGATGATTCTGAACTCTAATTCGTCCCAATGTGCTGTATAGGATTAAGATCCGGACTTCTTGCAGGAAGTGCTACAACAACATTACTACTTCCTAGGAGTATACAGGCACGACAGCAGCAGTATGAGATCTATTATCTTGTAGATAAAGAAAATGTTCCCCCAACAAAGTGCAGATGGCATTTCGCATTGTTCCAGGATCTCGTCACACACCTTTCCTGGGCGCTCTTAGCACTCTCATCCGACCATCTGGACCATGTATAGCAAACCTCACGACTCATCACTGAACAAATTGCATATTGTTGCGAAAACTGAAGTTTGGCTAGTCACTGCTGCCTGGCAGGACATCAGGGGCTCAGAGTGGCTTCACTGAGACGTCTACTAATTGCTCCACTTGACCTCACGTTCCTAGATGAATGAAGTTAAATTCGTATTTTAAAAATTTGTTAAATACTCTGTCTTAAAGCCGTGAGCCATATGAAACAGCAATCTGAAGTAAGCAATTTTTTTTCGAAAACCATGTCATTTGTACAACGTCAATAGCTGATTTAGAAAATTCTAATGTAGGTAGATGAAAGAATAGGCTATGCTTCCACTGTAATAATTTATTAAAACAGCATAGAGCTTTCGATGCTGTGCATCATCGTCAGTGCCCAAACGCCCTGGATGACCTGACGGCTCTTGGAGCTAGACTCAGTCTGATGATGGTGCACTGCATCGAAAGGGCTCTGCCGTTTTAATATTAATTAATTAATAATTATTTGTTACAGTTCGTTCATCCTACCTACATTAGAATTGACTTTAGGTAATTCTGTTAATCCGCGCCGATTTGTAACATGTTACCGTCAGCTGCAGCCAATGTAGGTTAATCTAATTATGCCGATAGAGAATATTCCTGGGTAAACATGGAATATGATCCAGCAAAGGGCTGGTATATCATGTTGGATCCATATTGTGTTAATAACCATCCTCAGGGAGTCTGGTTCATACTTATTCAACCAGCTCAATTTACTCCAAAAAGAGTTAAAAAAAAACATTAACTTACTTAACAAATCAATAATCATAATATCTCATAAATATTTTCAGGGTGTATGAAAAAATATTCTTATTTACCAGTATCTTAAATTATAGGGCAGGGGTGTTATAACTCTCTCTCTCTCTCTCTCTCTCTCTCTCTCTCTCTCTATATATATATATATATATATATATATATATATATATTCTCTCTCTCTCTCTCTCTCTCTCTCTCTCTCTCTCTCTCTCTCTCTCTCTCTCTCTCTCTCTCTCTCTCTCTCTCTGTCTCATTAATATGTAAGCTGGACATGAGATATTTAGTAACTCAATTACTACAATTAAAAAAAACAAACCTAAGAGTAGAAGATAGGTACTAATAGAGAAGAATTTAGTGTTTACTGCTCTCCAAGTAGACAATATTCTTCGCTTCAAGCAACACTATTTTAAAACAGAAGAAAGGTGTACTGAAGGCGTATAAAGAAAAAGTCCGTCACGCAGGGGCTGCTTATACTAAGCAGATTTCCCACCTGAAGGTTTACAACAGAGAAATTTCACGAGAACCGAGCAATCAAGGAATCGGCCGAACGAGCTTTTGGCGGGAGTCACTCTCCTCCGTTAGCCGTCGATTTAATAAAAATGCAAATATCTCAGTTAATATTCAAGCTAGCGAATAAATGTATATAACAATATTTATAGTAAATGTAATGTGCAATAAGATTGATTTTTTACAATTTTTCGATCCGACGTATAGTAACGGAGATATTTCGAATTTTCGAAAATCCTCCCCTCTAAACTCCCCCTCCCACTGGTTAAATTTCAGCCGTTAACGAACTTGATCTTTGTTTTTACATATTACGACTGAATATCGAGTTTGGTGACTATTAAACAAAAATAGCGATCTCTAGAGCGGTAACGGACAAATATATATATATATATATATATATATATATATATATATATATATATATATATATATAGTTTTGAACGGACCTCATTTTCGTCATCTACTAGGTAGGATCGATGGATATTTGAAGAAAAATTTCGAAAATTCCGTCATGAGTACAACCTCTATAGCTGATTTCCCTTAAGGGAAATCTGATAAAATGAATTTATCTTTCTTCCATCCGACTTATACTAAAGGAGTTATTTTGGATTTTAAGCAACCTCCAAACCAACCACCCTTTCTGGTCTGGTTTCAGCCATTAGCGATTATGCCATTTAGATTAGCGTGAAACACTTAAATATCCAGTATGCTATTGAAGAAATAAAAGTTTTAGAATATGAATGTAAAATTATAAAAGTAAATAAATGAAATGAAGTCATCTCCTAGGTCATATCCTAGGTAGACATTTGAAGTAATTTTCCAAAACCCCCGCCGAGAGTAGAATCTAAATAGCTGATTTCCCTTTTGGGTGAATCTATTAAAATTCAGGTAAGAAAAGCCCCCGAGAAAGCAATTTTGTGTATCGTATAATTCAATGGAAAATCCGATTAATGCTCAGCTGGGAGGCCATGACCTTTGGCAGAGCAAAAGAAAAATTTCCCGAAGAAACATAGGGAAAGGTGTGGAGGGGGAAAGGTGAGTGGAAAAACGCAGATTAAATCCGGCCTAAAGAAACACTCTGGAAGCAGCTGAGTAAAGCCAAGTCCTTTCATCTCTGCCGCTCTCCCTCAGTTCAATAGCACCGGCTTAAAGTCAAACTTTGGGTCTCCCTGCATCATAATTAGCACTCTCTACCGATGTTTGCGAATTCACTTACATCTCTCCAGCTTTGGGAAGTAAAGGTTTGGTATCTACGTACAACCTATAAATGTATCCCAAATTACAAAGAATGTACGCCACGAACACCGTTAAGCTAGCCTCATTTCTAAGATGCTTAAAAATAAAGAAATATATTTCATGTTCTAAGGTACATCTAGGATAATTTACCAATAAAACACGCCTGCTTGAGATTATGCACTCTGTATAATAGAAGAATTTTAATTAAAACCAGATCACCCTATTATTGGCCGCTAATTATGTTGGCAGATACAATAAAATAAATTCCTAGAATCTATTGCAATTACTAAATAACTAGAAAAAACAAGATATAAAACGAAACCACTATAAAACCAATTTATGGGCAAATACCACTCTCATAAAAATCGCCTAAAAGTACTAAAGTATATTTTAAAGTAGAATGGCAATAAATGAAGTAAATGAATAAATCCACGCCGTTTCAGATGATGAACATGAAAATGATTCGACTTTACAACACCGTGAATAAATACAAACGGAAATAAGAAATGTTTCATCCAATTACAATTACCTACCGACAGGAAGCGTTAGGTTAGGAATGTAAAGAAACGGGTCTGCCCGCCTCACGCCCAATTACTGTAATTAGTATTTAGTACTGTAATTAATAATGAGTTAGTAATGATTAATAGTGAGTGTAATGAGAATAATTGTTATCTCAATCAATAAAATTTTAGTAGTCCAAATCCTTAAGCCGGGGTGGGGGGGAGGGGGGCTCACTCAGACATAGTTGCATGTATCTCGTATAATAAAGGTCTCTTGAATACAATTTTTGGTATTTAAACTTGGAATAATGTGATTTATAATGTAGCAGAGTATTGTCTATGTAACATGAGTAGAAGTAGCGGTTTGCTAAGGTTGAAAACTGAAAAATGTAAATATCTCGGTTAATATTCAAGATAGTGAATAAATATATACAACAATAATTATAGTACATTTAATCTTCAAAAAGATTGGTTCTATACAATGTTTCGATCCGACATTTGGTAACGGAGATATTTCGAATTTTCGAAAATCCTCCCCTCTAAACCCCCCCTCCCCTTGCCCGATTTCAGCCGTTAACGAACTTGATCTTTCTTTTTACATAAAACGACTAAATATCCAGTTTGGTAACGATTAAAAAACAATTGTGACCGTTAGAGCGGTAATATATATACATACATATATACATATATATGTATATATATATATATATATATATATATATATATATATATATATATAATTTTGAACGGACCTCATTTTCGTCATCTCCTGGGTAGGATCGATGGACTATTGAAGAAAATTTCGAAAAACGCGTCATGAGTACAACTACAATGAGCTGACAAATCTGCTAAAAAGTCATATGCTTCCTCTCGGTCTCTAATTTGTCGATCATGACTTGACGGTCGTGGCAGTTATGTTGAATCGTTCCCGGTGGCAAAATAAAAACATTGCACTGAAAACAGATTGGTTCCTCCTGCTCTTTCTACATACGTAATTTGTTGTTAAGTATTTTTATTTTTAATTTTGCTTTGTTTCTTTCTTCTTTGGTAAATATTTATCTTGTTTACTTTGCCAGAAAGGTTTTTGTCAATGTCAAATGTAAATTTTAATTTCTTAATTTTATAGATTACCTGTCTTCATGTAACAAATGTGGGTACTTTTTAACTCTCACTAATACCTATATTGGGGCTCAGGATAGCCATGTGAGTTAAAGCGACTTTTATCTCTCATGGTAAACCTAGAGTAGCGAGTTCGTTTCTTGCCTGGGCAAAGGAAATTATTTAGTGACGGAATTCATTAAATAACATCCTCAGCCCCACTCTGGCTAGAAAAAGGTGGTAAACTGTAGATAACCCGTCCCAATTAGCATCAGTTGCAAAAAAGTGGACGTTAATAAATAATAATAAAAATAATACCTATATTGCCAATTTCTGTATCTCTGAAGAAGGAAGTAAATAACATCCGAAGCTTTAACAACTAAAACATATTATTTCTTTTGATTGACAACAAATCATCAATATCATTAAATGTTAGCCAAACAATACAGAATACGTCAAATATTTTCTTTTCGAAAAATGTAATAATATCATGCCAACTAATTTCTTTAAATATTATTGAATAGTTTTTATACTTATACATAATACAAAATTAAAATTAGTACAATATTTTATTAAATTCTATCATTTTAATAATTATATACAATTAATTAATTTCGCTACTAATCGTAATGCTACACTAAATATATAAAATCAATTTTTAATATTAATATTATACGTATATATATACACACATTATTATATATATTAAATTGATGTTATAATATAACATTATTATTTATATCATTTATTTAAAGTATTCAATATTTAGGCAGCTCTAGGGGTAGGAAGGCCCCAAGTTCTGCTGCTCCGGGATCTACCTCTTAGCATAGGTTAGCATAATCCCATTTTAATTGTGCTATTATATAGGAATCTTTAGCAAATATATCTTAACTCTACTCGACAATTTAATTAAATCAAGCAGCACTTTTTTCTGGCATTGGGAATACGAGAATATTTTTTTCTAAAAAAATTAATATATAAAATGCTGTTCCCCTGAAAAAAAAATAAACAGTTTGAATCTATTTGAAATGACACTAATGAATAAGAATCAGTGATACAGAAATCATTCAGAGGCCAGAAATTAATAAAGTTCTGCTAAGGTATAAATCAAAATATTTAATATTATAATCTAATATTATAATTTCCTCGCCAAAAATAGTAAGATCTGATAAATTTCCACACCAAATACTGAAACATTGTAAGTTTACTTAAAACTTTCAAAATTGTTCTTATTGTACTGCTCTACGATTCTTCGGGATTATGGTCACATCTACCTGACAATTGTATAATTGAGTCACTCATGAACCGGTTTAAAAAAAAAACTTCAAATGCCCATCAAGCCTATCTAGGACATGACAAAAACGAGCTCCATTAGAAGCTTATATATATAAATTGTGGGAACCAAATAATGTTGAAAATTTAATTTTCTGTATATGTTGTTCTTTAGATTTTTTTAGCAAAGGGAAATCAGCCTTTGAGATAGTATTCATGCCGCGATTTTCGAAACATTTTCTCGGATATCCATCTATCCTACCTAGTAGATCACGAAAATGAGGTTGGTTCAAAAATACACACAAACACACTCACATTGAAAATTAACGCTCTAGTGGTCGTAATTTTTTTATGATCGTTTCAAACTGGACTTTTAAACACTATGTAAAATTCAAGGGCGGTAATAGCTGAAATCGGACTGGAGGAGGGTGGGGATTTAGAGGGTGATTTTTGAAAATTCAAATCGAATTACAAATTTAATGTTCTTTAAATGTTGTTTTATACTTTTTTCACAATCTTAATTATTAATATGATATTCGAGTATTTTTAGTTTTCAGCCAACAGTAAAACCCCATTGCTACCTTTATCATATTAACAATAAGCTGCTATATCATTATGCACTTTATTTGATGCCTATGTACCAAATATTGACCTCGGTTAACTTTTAGTTGTTGATATAAATGCAAATACGTGACGCACGTGGGTAATCAGCAAAATTAACGCTGACCCTGAGATACGGACATTTTTTTTCCATCTTGGATGTTGACTAGGATATTTGATTTCATTTTTTATTTTAGCCCTGAGGCAATCTCTACTTGTTCTCATTGCACGTTTAAAATAAGCAAATATGCCATGAAATATTTTGTTCCAAGAATAAATACCAAGTATTGTTTTCAACATACTTTTGCTGTATGAGGTACATGCAAATATATTGTGTGATTTCACCAATTAAAAGGTAAATGAATACTCAATTAAAACCACTCCAGGGTAGAATTAAAAAATTCAAAATTTTAGCCCTTAAGGGAAATCTGCTAAAATGAAAACCGGCTGTCTTGACGGAATTATAGTTATTTTCATTCGAATAAGAGTATGGCTGGTGAGTTAGACTTTCAATTCCTTGGCTGACCAGTGCCAACAGCATTCTAAACTGTTCAGTATTCAAGGATTGTTCTAGTCTATTGCACTAGCAGGAATTTATATTGAACTCCTTTAATAATTCGAATAGCATTGTTGTCAATAAAGTTAACACCAATATCTGCGGATGTCGCCATTATTTCCTGCATTTAATTAAAAAATTAATTTTATATATACAGCACACAAGATTAAACTTTTTGAAAGGGGTAAATGAAAATCCGTACTGGATTTTGGTAACGGTCAAACAACAAGTGCGGCCGCTGGAGTCTTTATATAGAAATTTTAGAATTTAGTACCACTAAGGGGTACACGAATTCTCAAAGTTTTGATTAAATTGAATTTACCTGCAGTGGCGTTAACGTTTGGTTTTACACAGTTTTCCGATCAAACTAACGGAAATATTTTGACTTTTCCATTTCACCCCTCCCTAAACCTCACCTCAATGGAGCAATATCCTAGGACCAATAACCTGTCAGCAGTTAATGAACTTGATCTTTTCTTTTACATGAAACGCTCTTATATTGAGTTTAGTAACGAACATACTAAAATTTCTATACAAACATTTATATACATACATACACAAGTATGTACATATCTGATACATATATAACACTTAGAAGGTACCTCATTTTTATCATCTCCTATTATAGGATTGATGGACATTTGAGGAAATATTTGGAAAATCACGCCATGAGTACAACCTCAATAGCTGATTTCCCTAAGGAAAATCTGCTAAAATTCAGGTACCCCAGGCCTCTTATTTTTGGAGAAAAACAGAAGAGAATTTGGGCGTGTAATTGCAGAAGGTGGAGGATCTGTTTACTTTACGGAAGCGCTGAGTGAGATACTAATTTCTTCATTGGAATAGAGCACGAGCATTCAAAACAATGTTTCACCTCCGTGAAATGTCAATGTGTCATCCACGTGGGCTAGTAACTAACGAGGAACACCCACCTGCATTTACCCACGATTGGGGGAGTTGGTTGCAAGTTGTCAGCAACATTCATAGAGTAGAGTAATTACTCGGCAAGTTTATACAAAGAGCTGGACAAATTGTTGCGAATTGAATTCCATCAAGATAGCTCTTCTCCCCTGCCCCTCCAGCTTGTTCAACAGGTTTACTTTGATCTCGCCGCCACATCAAAGGGCCTATCATTTTTGCCCGCCTAAATGCTTCCAGCAATACATTAATGATTTCCTTTGTCTGAATAATTGAAAATAAACATTTTCAGCCAATGTTGTTATCAGCTAGTCAGTCCAACCTGAAATGTTTTGTGTCGTGCTTTTATGCAGCCATCCTGAGTCGCTTATGGAATATGGAAAGCGGAGACAATTGTCCTCCCAGTTCGTTTATGTTAACTGGGATAAGGTCTATAGTTAAATAGTCAGTAATAAATACATCAAATTTGATTGAAAATTTGATTTTTATAAAATTCTATTAAAA
Organism: Riptortus pedestris; assembly: GCA_019009955.1. Taxonomy (NCBI): domain Eukaryota; kingdom Metazoa; phylum Arthropoda; class Insecta; order Hemiptera; family Alydidae; genus Riptortus; species Riptortus pedestris. The sequence continues at coordinate 4,288,253 of CM032230.1, read as the reverse complement.
CATTATATATGTAATCTAATAAAAAAATCCTATTAGAGTTCCTATGTAGGTGTATGTAACATACAGGGTGAATGTAACATACACCTGAGTAGGAACTCTTCAGTAAAACATAGAGAGCCCTGAGGATGCTAGAAGTATGTCTTGCGAAAAGTCGGCCAGAAACATGAACAAACATTTCATATAAACATATATATATAATTCTACTGTACGTTTGTATGTCACTGAACTCCTCCTAAACGGCCATACCGATTTGAATGTTTTTTGTAAGGGTTGGGGGACCCCCTGGATGGTTTAGATTTCCAAATCAGCCCGGCAGATGGACCAGGGGTGGGGGTTGTAAGGGAGGCCTACAATTAAAAATAGCGATATTTCGTTTCCTATAGGTTTTTCGGCAAATATCCACAAGATAAAAGTTGTTTATTTTGTTATTTAGAGTAACTTTTGTCGTATAACCAAGTATAACCGAGATATACAATAAAAAATTAAAGAGTGACCCAACAATTTTATGAGGCACTAATGGTTAAACCGAACTTAACAAAACTCTATATGTAAATTAGCATCAATTCTTCCATGATTATAAGCAGTATTAAATTTTTTAGGTTCGATCGGGATTGGGGGTTATAAGGGAGACCTGAATAAAAAATTCGTGATATTTCATTTTCTATTTGTTTTTAGGCAAACGTGCACATAAAAAAAGTCGTTTTTTGTGTTTTTAAAAGTAGCTTTTCTTTTAAACATTATATTATTAAATTTAATATCCTAATCGCTTGAAATATCATGCAGGACAAGCTCTGTCGTGTTCGCTAGTATATATATAATTTTGAATGGACCTCATTTTCTTGGATTCTCATTTAGGTCGATGGAGATATGAGGAAACTTTTTGAACGACCTCAATAACTGACTTCACTTTAGGGAAATCTGCTAACATGACTATCTTGAAATTACGATACCTATAAATGCAACTACCAGGAAATTAAATTAAACTAAAACCAGATTAAATAAAAGAACTTATTTAAAATCAGGTACAATAGTGCACTCTATTGTAAACAAATATATATATGCAAGCTGCAAGAGTTCTCCATAGTATCCTTCTACACTCAGCCAGCCCTCACAGCAGACTGATTAGCCCTAATCTCCCAAGAACTAATGGGAATTCGAGTATTCTAATGCCATCTAGGGGCAAGTTGTAACAACCGCTACAAATGGTCTCAACGCCAATACTGTAGAAAATTTTATTTTCCATAAATGTTGAACAGACTCTTTCTCTTACTCAAGTAATAACCGAGATATTTGCAATTTATAATTATCAACCTTCAGTAAACCCTCCGTCTTTTAAACATCGCGCATTAACAATATGCCAACATATCATGAAAAGTCTTATTCCGTACTTATATACAATATATTGTTTCCAACGGACCATTCTTATGCGATATGCAGGCAAATGCGTTGAGTGACGATGCTATAAATTAAGTTTTTTACTTTGTTAACTCTATAATGCTAATTTGATCTATACCATATTCGCGATATGTAGAATTAGTGTTACTGGTCTTGATTGAAGCGGTTGTCGTTCAACACTTGTAAACCTTTACTTCAACTCATCGGATTTTTAATTAGAAACAGAGCATAAATGATGGCTTGATTTAACACGAAGTATTTGGCTCCTCCAAGTCGAAAGTCAATACTTTGAAATTGATAAATGTAAATAACGCTTAGGACTGTAATCATAATTCTTAACACAATTAGTTCTTTCAATTTTGTCTGGATAATCAATATTCACAATTACATTAATGATTAATTTAATTATTTATTAACGTCCACTTTTTCCAACGAAGGCTAATTGGGGCGGTTTATCTACAGGTTACCACCCTTTTCTAGCAAGGGTGGGACTAAGGATTTTACTTAATGAATTTCGTCACTGAATAAATTCTACTGCCCCGGCGGGAATCGAACTCTCCACTCTAGGATTACCATGTGAGATTAAAGACAACGCTTTATCTCACGTGGCTAACCTGAGCCACTGATATTAATGAATATATGTTTTGACATCAATGCACACTCCCTGTCCTAGTTGAAAATTCGAATTAATATTTTTGTGCATTCCGTGTTGACTCACAAATATAAACGTCCACAGAAATCGATTGAGCCGTTTTTGAGTGATGAGTAACAAACAAGCAGATAGACAAGATTTTCAATTTTGAAGACATTGTTCTTACAGTGGTTAGGAACGCAAACATTTTAGCAGATTTCCCTTAAGGGAAATCAGCTATTGAGGTCGTACTCATGACGCGATTTTTGAAATTTTTCCTCAAATGTCCATCGATCCTACCCAGGAGATGACGAAAATAGGGTCCATTCAAAACTCTGTGTGTGTGTCTATATATATATATATATATATATATATATATATATATATATATATATGTCTGTTCCCGCACTAGCGGTCGCAATTTTTGTCTTATCGTTACCAAATTTGATATATAGTCGTTTGATACAATAAGAAAGATCAAGTTCGTTAACGACTGAAATCAGTCTTGGGGAGAGGGGGTCTAAGGGGAGGGGGGAGAATTTCGAAAGTTCTTAATATATCCTTTATTATGCGTCGGATCGAAAAATTCTATAGAACCAATCGTATTGCAAATGTAATGTTCTATAAAAATGTTGTTATGTACATTGTTTCTCTATTTTGATTATTAACTGAGATATTTGCATTTTTTTAGTTTTCCGTCTTCGGTAAAGTCCCACTCCTACTCATGTCATATTAACAATATTCTATTATGTTATGAAGCACTTTATTTGAAACTTAAATACGAAGTATTGTTCTCATTGAACTTTGAAGTCTTGAGATAAATGCAAATACGTGGTGCACGTGGGAAATCTGCTGAGTTAACGCAGCCCCAGATTGACGGACTTTTTTTCATCGCTGGTTCTGGCTCTCTAAAGCTCTTTGCAGGTGCTGAAGATAAATCCATTTCTCTGGAAGTTCATTACGTCTTAATAAACCCATTATAGAGGAAAACATGCCTACTTATAGTACATCCAGATGTATTCTTATTCATCTGGATGTTATACATACAGAGTTAGAGTTTATTTTTATAGATTGCGAGAGTATTTTGAACGGATCTCATTTTCGTCATCTCGTAGGTAAGGTCGGTGGACATTTGAAGAAAAATTTGAAAATAACGTCATGAGTAATAGCTGGGTTCTCTTAACACAAACTTGCTAAAATCAACAAATTCTTATTAAATAAAATATTATATATTTCAAAGATAAACTATTTACTTCATATAATATAATATTATATATATATATATATATAATATAGTTTAACAGATATAGATTTAAAATATCTTGATCTGTATCCACTATTATGTTATTCCTGAAGTCATTGTGATTTGTCTTATGCTACTGCTCTTCCTATTTATTATTCATTCGTTATTGCTATTTATTAACGTCCACTTTGTGCTACTAGGGCTTATTGAGTCGGGTTATCTACAGGTTACCACCCTTTTCTAGCCAGAGTGGGACTAAGGATTTTATTTAATGAGTTCCTCACTAAATAAATTACTATTACCCAGGGATTAAGACCAACGATTTAACTCACATGGCTAACATGAGCTCCCATAATTATTTTATAGCAACTAGTAATTTATCACTAACTGATCTATCATTAACAAATGCTGTTAAAGCTATAAGTGGTTATCACAACTTGTACAACAAGTAGTATCAATTATTATTATTATGTATTAACGTCCAATTTGTGTTACTATGGCCAATTAGGACGGGTTATCTATACAACACAAAACAGCACCCTGGCAAATACATATACCAAAAACTAAGTTCGCCGTTACATAATTCAATAAATCAAACCCACTTTCTTCCTTACACTATAAACACGAGTACCGGAACATAATTACAGAAAACAGGACAGGACTTTTCATATATACAGATGGCTCTAAATATGCAAGAAAATGTGGATCAGCCGCCATAGTGGGGAACCAAGAACTAACGTGTATACTACCGGACGTATCAAGCAACTTCACTGCAGAACTACAGGGCCTAATTCTTGGACTGCAACATCTTACTAACGTACAACAAGACAGCATTCATGTTTTTACCGACTCCTACAGTTCTATGCAGTCAATACTTGACCTTTACACAACTCATCCACTCACAAGACGGCTTCTGGAATTACAAACGAACTTACAAACACAGATGAATAAAATAATAACTATTCATTGGATACCAGGACATGCAGACACCATGGAAAATATCATGGCTGACAGACATATAAAAATAGCGACTGAACTTGCTACATTACACACTGATCACATCACAGGACACGATACCATTAAACTTATTTAAAGAAAAGTCAGCTTAAAATGGGAAGCGGAATGGCATCAGACAGACACAAAACTACGAGAAATAAAAGACACTATTCGTGAACGACTGTCCAGTAATCGGGATACTAGAAGAGAAGAGGTAGTTCTTGCTCGGTTAAGACATGGCCATTCACACAGCAACACACGGACACCTCGTGGCTAGGACTGATCCACCTTTATGTACACTCTGCAATACACAACTAACTATCAAACACTTACTTACAGACTGCAGACTAATAACCGACAAGACCTTACCCACCAACCTATCAGAACTACTACACGACAACAGCCCGTACATCGCGACAATCATGAAACACCTCCAACAGACACATATTTTCAACTACATTTAAAACTTTTACCAAACCTTAATTTAAAGAATACGAATCTGCTACCATTAATATACACTGGAGAAAATGTGACCGTGCCGACCAACGACTGAAGATATTTTAACATATTTTTCTTTTATTTTAAGGTGCCTATACCAACCCTCAGTTTTGTAATATGAGAAGTGTGAATCGCTAAAATTGTGACACACATAAATAAATAAATAAATATAGTTAGTAGTTAGTATCACAGTTTTCTATCCAGGGTGGCACCAAAGGTTTTATTTAATGAGTTCCTCGCTAAATAAATTCCTATTTCCAGAAGGGAATTGAATTTACCACTCTAGGTTTACCATGAGTTAAAGTTAAGTATAAAAAAAATGAAATGTATTATTAATAATTACATATTTTTTTTGTTTCAGGTGATAGTAATGAAAGAAAGGAAGCCATAATGCAAGAGGAAGGGGAGGTATGATATGGAAATATGGATTAGCATTTCATTATTTTAATGTGTGTTTGGTTATTCTACAGTACATTATATTTATCAGAGCTTCGCAGCTGTGGCAATGCCCCACAAAAAAAAGTCATAAACTAAAAAAAAACGCAAAATTAATTTAATCCTAAATAAACACAAACACAAGAACAAAAGTAAATAACAGTTATAAGGATACACTTTAATATTTATAAATTAGATGTTTATATACATTTTTCTTTTACTCCTATTAAAATAAATGAACAACGAACTATTTTAAAATTATTTCACTTGAAAGTTATGTACGATATATCTGTTTGAATAAATCGAATCATAAATGTAATAGAATATATACGTATAATGTTTTAAGTGTTATGACTAACGTTATTATTTTTAGAAGTCATGTGTTGTTTATATTATTATACTTTCTCTGGAGATGCTGGCCTTTTTTCAACATGTACGAGTATTCCCCGAACAGCTTGGAGATTCAAGATGAATATATCTTTTTGTGATGTTCGAATACTCCTCAATTCTTGGCTATTTTTGATATATACGAAGAATTATCCAAAGTTTTACTTTCACTCTCCACTAAATTAACCTTTCTCATAATCGCTTCCGATCAGAACGTGAGCTTTACTCCTAGATGGTGCAACAGTCCTAAATGTGATATTTTAAGATTCTAAAGCATTTTAGAGTTATGCGAGATACGCCACACCGAAACTAGCCGAACTACTCATCTCACATAAACCATACTATTTTGTATAATGAACCACTTTATTTGGAGCTTAAATAGCAAATATTTATTAGATGAGCTACTTGCGAATATGTTGTACGATGATGACGTCATTTAAGATTTTTCGTGCTTAAATAGAAAATGTTTATTTGTTCTGCAATGTATTCTATATTTAACTGTTTTATTCAACACTAAACATAACAGTGAACATAATAGTTTATGTGTTTGTGTGTATGTGTAGGTGCGTGAGCGTGCGTATGTGTGTGTGTTTATTTATTATAAATTACTAATTATATTTTTAATAACTTTTATAAAGTATTTTGTTTTGATTACGTTTTTATTTCTTTTTTTTTTGTTTTTGTCTTTTCCCAATTATTCATGTTTTGTTTGCTGTTTCCTGTTCATACCTTTCCTCGTTCAATAGTTTTTTTTCTGTTTTAATAGTTTTTTTCTATTAGTTCCTACTTTATTTTATTTTGCACTATTGTTATCGCCGAGCAGCAACAATAAATTTAATAACTAGATAGAATAATTTAGAGAAATTTTACCATTTGGTTATAATAAAGGGTGTAAATCGCTAAAATTGCGTGACACCAAACAAACAAACAAATAAATAAATAATGACTGAAATCGGACACGGAATTGGGGAAGTTGATCCATTTCAGTTGGTGGGATTTCAAAATTTAAAATATCTCTGTTATTTTATGATATAGTTACGCTTATTACAAAATCAGTAATAAATCATTATTACTGAATTTGTATTAAACGTTGTTCATTAGAGTTCTTTTGGATTGCAAAATTAAACACACACAAGCTTCACAGTTTTATCACTGCACAATTTATTTAACAATCCAATACACACTTGGTTAATTATTCTTAATCACTACTCACAGTATGCACTGATAGCTTCACTGTTCTTCAGAATAGACAGTCCAATAATTCACTCACGATCACTGAAGTTCACAGAAAACACGGCACTGCACTATCTTAAACATGGCACTATCCTGTTGCTTACAGAGTCTTGGCACAACACTGTTCTTCACATAAAAACACTTTACCGCACTGCATTAAGTAGCACTGTAGCACTGATGATCACTAGAAGACAGCTGAGAACAAACTAAACTGTCGGGCGAGTTGTACACGCTTATATAGAGTCGCGGCAACATCAAAGGAAGCCTCGAAGGTACTGGACTTTTTAGTCTGGAACTATCCCGGCCCCACTAGTCCTTCCTTCAGGCGCCAATAGTCCTTCCTTGGTCCGCTCCTTTCATTTCCGTTGTACTTCCTAAATACGTGGTTATCTCTGTTTAATTTTTCATATATTTAATTTTCGCAACAATATCATAAATGTGAGATTCCATGAAGTGGGAACTCCGCTTAGTTCACGTAGCCCCTGCGTGACAGACTTTCCTTGGAGTATTACTCGGTGAGATACACGAAAATACGTTGTGTAATGGTGTCGTGAATAAGATTCTACCTTCTCAACTGGAAAATGTTTATTTCATCTATAATATACTCGATATATGACCGTTTCAATGCCCACTACAATCACTCATTAATGGCTGATTTTCGACCAGGAATAGAAGAGGGGGGGGGTGTTGTGGGACAATACGAAAGCCCAAAAATCTGTGTTGTTACGAGTCATATCGAGAATATCTATAGAACCAATTCAGGCCATACAAATGTTATTCTATAAATTGTTTCGGAAATAAAATATTAGGGGAGTTATTCCTGTTGTCTTGTTTTCAGAATTCACTAAGTTCCTCCTACTCATCAGATTTGTTCCTTGGAAATATAAAGTATGTGATTAGAAGAGCTCACCATTGTCTCATACCAGCACCTGGGATATCTGCTTAGTTATCGCAGCCCCAGCGGGGCAGACATTCATTTCTATACCTTCTACGTAGGACCGATGGGCTTTTGAAAAATGGTTTTTAAATAGTCAAGTCCTGAGTACCATCTTGAGAACTGCGAGTTTACTTAAAGTAATTCAGCTAATAGCTTGTAGTTTATAACAATGTTGTTTGAAAAAAAAATTGGTCAAACATACTTGATTGGTTTTTCTCTTTGAGAGACGTAAATCCTGGTACTTTGCTCAGCTGATGATGGTTGCCAAGGTTACTCATCTCTGGGGAAATCACTCGACGAGGCCCTTAATTAACTGAGTTTGGGAGATTGCATTGCAGCATAATTAACTCCTGCATATCTCGGTTTAATTGGCACAGCTGTATGAAGAAGAGATCAAATAGCAACTGGTCGAAATCGAGGAAACATGTATATAATAATTTATATGAAATAAAAGTCTCATTTCATTTATAGAAACATTATGCTTTTAATAAGATTAATAAATTTTATTATATATATAAATAAAATTTTGAACGGACCTCATTTTCGTCATCTACTAGGTAGGAGCCATGGCCATTTGAGTAAATTTTTATAAATTCGCGTCATGGGTACAACCTCAATACCTTATAACAGGAGTGTTATAAATTTACCAAAGAATAACTAGCCATTTTCGTCAACTGTTATTAATAATAACTGTTTATTAATTTCGTTCTTTAAAAATGCAAATACCTCGATTATAATACTCAAGGTAGAGAAAAAATGCATATAATAATATGTATTAAATAAAGTTCTCTTCTGATCTTTATAGAAAATAAAACTTTTATAAAGGTTGGTCCTCCACAGTTTTTCGATCCTATGTAAAGTGACGGAGATCTTAAATTCTTACACACACTTCTTCACACACACAAACACATAAGCACGCACGCAGATTAAAAATGTTTAAAATATGTGATTAAATATTCTCAAACTGCCCAATTGCTTTTAAGTATGTCAGAATCGTGGCAACATAATCTAGAGGGTTACTTGAAGTGGTTAAATATCCATATATATATATTTTTTTTTTCGAAATCTCCGCGTCGTGTGTACGTCCTCAACAGGTGATTTCCCTTAAGGGAAATCTAGGAAAATAAGTTTCGCTTATTTAATTGAGGTGTTTGTGTGTGTGTGAAAATTTGAATGCGTCTCATTTATTTTGCAAAACCTCAATAGATCCTGTCCTTTGATAGCCAGCTAGCCAACCTTTAAAGTCTCCAAAGTTCGTTTAGTTTCGTATCACGTCCTGCATTGAATGGAAAACGTCAAAAATATACTGTCACGAAAAGAAAGGAAGATACGCGAAAACCAGATAAAGGGATACGGAAATAAAATAAAGAAATACGCAATCTGCTACTGTTTTAGAATTACTCGACTCCTCTTGGTAATGCGTCCCACGCCCTTGGCTATTATGACATTTATTGAAGTAGATGGAAGCTGGGACGTGACAATTTCAGCCTGACATTTTTATACCAACTCTTATTAAACATTAAATAGTGATTTACAGTCTCACAGGGATTGCTTTTATATATGATATTATACTGTCACCTTCTGTATCAAATATACAATTTTTGTTGATCGAGAAATAGAAATATTATTTGAAAATTTTCCTACATTTTAAATGACTATAGGCGGGACATAAAGAAAATTAAATATCAATATAAGTAGGATTATTGAAGAAAGGACTACATATTTCTTAGCCCTGTGAAATATCAGTCACACAAAGGCTGCGAAACCAATAAAAAATTGCCAGCTTATTGGAATGACACATAGATAACATCAACAAATGATTTCTTTCTCTGTTTGGGATTCTATTTGAAGTAGACACCAGAATTTTAAATTTAATGTGGGAATGAGTTGTTTAAAAGGGCGCCGGTGGCCGTTCGGGTTAAGGCATGGGTAAATCTGCCACAGCCTTCAGGTAACTGGAGTTAAAAAAAAAGTCCGTCACGCAGGGGTTGCGTAAACTAAGCAGAGTCAAACGCGAAGTTTTACAATAGAGAAATCTGTACACTGCTAACACTTAAAACCACAGTGAGTAAATACAAACGGTAATGAGAAACCTTTCAATTAATTTTAATAAGCTCCCAACGGAAACGGGTTCTGAATTGTAAACAAATAGGTCTGCCAACCACTCAAAGCTGAACAGATAGATTCTTCACCGGGAAGGAAAACAATTACTGATATATATCTGAATGTAACACATTAACTTAATTGCAAACTACGACTACGTATTTACTTATCTATTACTACAATTTATAATGAATCAGAGTAATTTATACTTAAATAACTAAAATTCTAGTAGTCCAAGAACCAAAGAAGGGGTGGGGGTGGATGAACAGAACGTATTTGCATATATTTCACAAAGTAAATGGTTAAACGACAAGAACGGTTTGAAGAAGCTCACACGAGAGCCAATAGTTACGGAAACGGCCGAACTAATCCGGAGACTTACGACAATAGCCGATCTTAACTCGTCCGTTCTCCACACACTCTTGGTTAATATTCAAGATGAGAAAATAAATGTATATATAAATATATTTATAGAAAATTTAATTTGCAAAAAGATTGGTGCTATCCGACGTATAGTAACGGAGATATGTGGAGTTTTCAAAGATCCCCCTCTTACCCCCCCCCCCTCCTACTCGTCCGATTTTAGTCATTAACGAACTTGATCTCCCTTTTTACATAATCGATAAAATATTGAGTTTGGTAACGATCAAACAAAAATGGCGACCACTAGCCACTAGAGCCATATATATATATATATATATATATATATATATATATATATATATATATATATATATATATATAATTTTGAACGGACCTCATTTCATCATCTACTGGGTAGGAGCGATGGACATTTGAAGAAATGTTTCTAAAATCGCGTCCTGAGTACGACCTCAATAGCTGATTTTCCTTAAGGGAAATTTGCTATTAGATAAAGGTTCGATACACGCCAAGGAGAACATTAGTTCACGAGTATTGTTTAGGCGGAAAGCTTGTTTTAAAGGCAATAGTAAGAGAGCATTTAGACTGAACCTTTTGTTATTTCTCCTGGAGAGATGAAGGAAAAAGAAAATAAAACAAAACAACTATGTGAGTTCTCTTAAGAATTAGGTATATTGAAATAGTTCACTATATATCTATATACTACACGTTATATCTAGAGGTTGAACAAGACAAAAGTACTTTACTTTATGCACTAACTTATCGGCAATAGAAGTTAAGAATAAAGTATGTTATAATAAAAATGAAATTTGAGCAGTAAACAAAGGAACGTAACTTTATGAACTAATATGGCGGCCACACACTAAATGAGCGATGGGTCCTAGAATATATGAGTACTAATTTAATATTTGCGCAAATAATGCTAGCGGGAATCATGCACTTTCCTTGGAATGATGGAGTCTTCTCGCTTGTTGCGGTGATAAACACAAGATGGTAGCGTTGCAGAGAAGGTGAAAGGCGGGAGCAGAGAATGAAAAGTCTGTTCACTCCAGCAGGTGCACACCAAAACTGACTTATCTTTGTAACGGCCGCTCAGATCAGCTGTATGCCACAGCCTTCGCGCTCTGCAGGTGTGTGTGGTGGGTTTATGAACTAGCTAAGCGAGCGCGGGAGATACAATTCAACTGGCGACTGAACAAGTATGTTACAATAGCACACTAATGTCGCGGATCTTGTATATTAACGAGAATCTAGTGACAGACCTTCAGAAAGACTAAAGTGTTTGTCTCTCATAGATCCCGTCCACAGGCAAGCTGTCACTGACTGAACTGGCATTGATACCTCAGGTTTATGAGGTCCATCAATCAAGGTGATGCAACCAACTCCAGGTCCTTCCACGTAAACGTCTAGTTGATCACTCTAGAATAAAACTCTGATCACAATTCTTCGAGTCTCACTCAGGGGCGAGTAAAGATCTTCCATATGCCAACCTGAAAAAAACACACAAAAAAAAACAACAAGTATTATAAGAGTGGGTGGAGGAGTCTAATAAAACCTGAACTTAAAAATTAAACTATTAATATTCGATGTAGATTAAAAACTTGCCATGGCAAGCTCAATGCTAATGTGTTGTAAAAATGGTACGTGTAGAATTAAGGTTACAAAACCCAAATAATAAATGTTCAACACGAAGACGCTGTGAAAATTAATCAAATTTTTCCACATACTGGTATAACAAACTAGTGTTCTCATCTCATCATGTATTTTCTATTTCAAACTTAATGTTCATTCAGTTGGAGTAGGTGCATATTAGTGTTGACTGAAATGGTTGAATATAGAGTATGTTATACATGAAATAAACATTTTCGCGATAAGAACACAAAGTCAGAATAGACCAGGTCAACACATTACGTATTTGCCAGTATCTCGAATAGTAAAGGTCCGTTCATAACTAAAATATTTATTGAACTTTCTTATGAGACGTTTAAAGTGTTTATTCTTAATGTGCAGCGGCTAAAAGCTGTGGTTTACTGAAGTCAGAAAATTAAAAAAATTAATATATGTCTGTTAACATTCAAGATAGGGAAAAATGTATATAACTGAGTTTTTAGGAATTTAACATTCCAATAAAATTCTTTTTATACCATTTTTCGATCTGACGTATGATAATGAAGGTATCGAATTTTCGGAATTCTCTCTCTCTCTCTCTCTCTCTCTCTCTCTCTCTCTCTCTCTCTCTCTCTCTCTCTCTCTCTCTCTCTCTCTCTCTCTCTATATATATATATATATATATATATATATATATATATAAATATATATATATATATATATATATATATAAGTATATATATATATATATATATATATATATATAAATATATATATATAAATATATACACACACACTTTTCCTCCAACCACTCGGATGTCAACCATTAACGAACTTGAGCTTTAGCAATACATACATTAAACAGGAAGATATATGACAGGGGAGTTTGTAAAAAATTGCTGAGAGAGACTTTGAGGGGTGGTGGGGAAGACGTTAAATCCTCGGGAATATTGCCATATTTAGGTCGGCTATCTGAAATCCTGTGGCATTAGAACAGCCTACAGAAAGAGGACATCACTGAAGAATTTTGCAGCCTGGTAGCATCTCTATAGGCACGCCCTACGCCCTGACGGTAATTTGGCTTATGTTATTTTAATGCTTAAATAGTAAATAAGACATTATTAATTTAATAGATTTTGATTTAACTATGTTTTTAAATATATGTGTTACTGTTATAAATTTTATAATGTTAATGACTGTTTTGCTATATGACCAAATATGTAAAATATTTAAAAAAAATAATATTTTTTAGACTTCTTAATTATGGTGTTTTATTGTTTGTAGCTCTGAAGATGGGTATTTAATTCCCGAAAGCGCTAAGTGTTTTTAAGAAATAAATTTTGAGGAGCAACAAAAACGTTTTTTTTATTAACCTGATTCATGACCCTTAACACCAGCTAAAAATAAATATGAAATACATGATACTTTTAAACATCGAGTTTGGTAACGATCAACCAAAAATTGCGTCAGCTAGACCGTTAACACAAACACACATATATAAATTTGAATGGTCTCATTTTCGTTGTCTTACTTAGGTTGCAGGGAAGGCTAAGATCTCTTCCCCTCACATAGCTCTTTGAATATTAATTCAATTATTTTTAGGGTAGCACTATAATTTAATTCCACCAGGTATATAAGGTATTAAAACACTCAAAGCATTTAATGTTTTAAATACATAATTTATCCAAAACAATGCCGCGGGTTAATGCGGGACAGGAAGGCGAAGGGAAGCTAAAACAGTTAATTGGTTTATTTTATTTCCTGTGAAGTGATGGCATTAATGGAATTGATTTATACTCAGATTTATAAGTACGAATATAATATTATGTATAAAACTATGCTTACACTACATGAGATCAGAATTGCTTTTCAGAGAATATATGTACATTATAGTGGATATTTAATTATAATAAATGCTATCTATGATTATGATTTGAATGATTCATGGTGTGTCAAAAAGTGAAGAGCCATTGATTAGGAACTCATTTTCATTTATTATTCAAACTAAAATTTCTATTTTATTAGTCCCCTACAGTTAGAAGATATTTTTCAAAAATCGTTTCTTTAGTATAACTTCAATTGCTCATTTCCCTTAAATGAAAATGGGCAAAAGTAAAGAAAACATATTTCTTACATCACGTTATCAATAAGTTTGGTTGTATTACGTTTCTGGGTGCTATGTATAATTTCGTTGATATTTAAGATGTAACTTGTTATTTCTATGAACATTAAAAAAAAATGCACCATTTGAGTTAAATGAATATATATATATATATATATATATATATATATATATATATATATATATATAAGTAGATATATAATATTCCTTCTGGGACAGTCCAATTTTAAGGTAAAAACTAACCATAAATTAATTTCAAGTTTATGGTCAAAATCAACCATAAAATAAAAAAAGAAACAACAACCCGTTTACTTTATGATAATGGTTAACTTGAACCACAACTCAACGATGTATTAAAAACCCCACCAAACTCGTTCTTTAATGGTCAAAACTATCCATAACTCAACGATGTATTTCATGGTCAAAATCAACCATGAAATAAAACCCCAACACCTTTAAATTTTACTTATACTTTATGAATGACTTGAACCATAACTCAACTTTGTATTTTAAGGTCAAAGGTATCCCTAAATAATTCGTCACTGTTTTAATAATATTATGGTTCTCAATAACCACAAATATTTCATATTAATTTGTTATGGTGTTCAATAACCATGAATGTTTTTAATTATTATGGTCCAAGTTAACCATAAAACAAATGACCAAATTTTACTTTTACTTTATGAACGACTTGAACCATAAATGACCTATGTATTTTAATGGTCAAATCAGCCTTATAAAATTTCTAGAAAAATCATCATGTGATATTCCTTCTGGCGCACCCCAATTTTAAGGTTAAAAGTGACTATAACTCAATGATGTATTTTATGGACAAAACCTATCCATAAAATAAAAACCTAACACCTTTTAATTGTAAGGTAAAAACTTACCATAACCTTATTTTATTGCCTTATGCTTAAAACTAACCTTAAAAATTATTTCAATATTTTATTCCATTATGGTCTGTCTCAACCTTAACACAATTATTTATCTTATGGTTCTAGAGTACCATTAACTTAATTATAAGTCTAGATATATTTTGTGGTTAACATCAACCTTACTTTAATTTATTGTCTTATGCTTAAAACTAGCCTTAAAAATTATTTCAATATTTCATTTCATTATGCTCTATGTCTACCTTAACTTATGTTATTTTCTTATGCTCTATTTCTACCATAACTCTAACTC
Organism: Riptortus pedestris; assembly: GCA_019009955.1. Lineage (NCBI taxonomy): Eukaryota > Metazoa > Arthropoda > Insecta > Hemiptera > Alydidae > Riptortus > Riptortus pedestris. Next base: position 4,273,096 of record CM032230.1, on the reverse strand, counting down.
TTACTAAAAAAGTGCAAAAATACCCCTTACTCCCACTCTCCTTTATTGCTCAACCTTACTTTGCTTTCCTTGTTATCTTACTACTTCTAGTAGATTCGAGATCTTTCTAGGAGTGTTCAACTCTAGCTTTTTAGAGTCGCTTTTAGCCTGACACTGACAACCAGGCGTCTATAGCCATCGGTCAACAATTCCGGCTTTAATTGATAACTTATTTATGTACGCAAAGTAAGGTGAGCGTGAGGTATTTTTGAGAATGCTTGGACGTCACTCAGTTACTCAGCATTGAAGCCAGGCTTGGAATGTAGTTAAGGGCCCATCACTACACACCGCACCAAGCTTGTACTGAGACCTGTATTCTCACATAGCTCTCTTTTTATTTATTTATTATTTTTTTTTTTTATCTGATACCACGCTATAATGAGGTTTTTGTAAGATCTGGTGCCTGATGACTACCTGCGTGTGATAAGGGAAGATAGGCCCCTTTTCCTGAACCTTAGTTCCATTAGAAGGGGTGGGTGTGAGACTCTTTGGGGGTGGTATATAAGGTTTGTGGTTTTACTGATGGCGGGTAATGACATCAGTAGGGATGAGGATAGAAGGAAAAGGAAAGAAGGGAAAGGAGGATAGCAAAAGGTAGAAAAGAAAGGAGAAAGACAGCAATCGCAAAAATAATAAAAAAACTTAAAGACTAAAACCTACTCTAAATACCTAAACTAAGAACTAATACTAAGATGGGAGGGGGGCACTCACTTCGCCAAAGGGACATCCGGCGGGGGCGTAATCCTAAGAACTAACCTAACTAAAACTAATACTAAAACTAAAGATTTATATGTATATTTTTATTTACAATTATGTACATGGGAGACTACATTGCACTGCGCAGCCCAGGGTTAAGGGGGTTGATTGGATAGTTTAACTAGGTCCACGAGCCGTTCCTCGTCGGCCTGCTGCCATTTTGTAGGTTGTCGGGGGGGTGGTAAGTCATTGTAAAGGGGATTGTCTGTTAGTTTGAGAGAGTCGAAGAATTTAATATGTCGTTTTGCTATTGTTTGGTCGATGGGTTCTAGGTGTAGTGTGGTCTGTAAGTGTTCGGTCTTTTGTCGTTGTAGTGATGTGTGGTATACGATCTTGCGGACAAGCCCGTTCTGAAAGCTTTGCAATTTCTGGAGTTGCGATTTGAACATAAACCTGAATAGAGGGGCTCCGTATAGGAGTGCTGGTTGTATGACCCCCTTTAATATTAAAAGCTTTAGATTCAGGCTCAAGTTTGGTGACAGTAGCAAGTGATGTAGAGAACGGAACTTGAACCGCAAGGATCGTACTTTTTGTGATATGTGTGTGCTAAATGTAAGGTGTCTGTCCAGTCGTATTCCTAGATAGCAAATGGATCTAGAGAGTTTTATGTTTGTGTTGTTGAGTGTGAATGTTTTGGGTAGTGTTCTTTTACCTGTGTGAAATGAAAAAATTAAGGCGTCAGTCTTAGTCGGGTTAACGTTTATGTTGAGGGTTTTGAGTCTGTCAGTAATGTCTTGACATGTGTGTTCGGCAAGGGCTAGGGCTCTCTTGGGGTTGATGGACTTGCTCATGATAGCGATATCGTCTGCATAGGCTAGGACCGAAGTTCTGTTGTTGTAATGTCGACCGACCACATCCGCCGTGTAAATGGAAAAAAGGGTGGGGGATAGGACGGAGCCCTGGGGAACTCCGGTGGGTAGTGGGTGTGTGGAAGATAGGCTTTGCCGAACTCTCACTTGGAGAGTACGGTCCTGAAGGAAAGAGGAGATGAGGGTATAGAGCTGCTCAGGGCAGCCCTTGGAATGAAGGGTGTTTAGGAGGGTGTGGTGGTCGACAGAATCAAACGCCTACATAGCTCTCATTGTTCCTTGTATATATACATCACCTAGCACACTCTACGCAACGCCGAGAACTTACATTTTTCAACTCGTCCAATTACTATCACTATAGAGGTAATATCAGTTGTTGTATTAACTATCAAATACATGACTTAGATAAATCTCATGCTACTATCCGTTTTGAGATAATGCACTTGGAAGAGCCTAAATAATCAGTTTTTGAACAATTATGGTTTAGCGATGTAGTAGCTCTATCTACTCTCCTACGTACGAACTATTGCAAGGTCACATGCCGCCGCCGCTCTGTGTTATCAAGCGAAATGATAAGGATATGACTCAATAGCTGTATACATTTTCCTCGTTCCTTTCCTATACGACTTTTAATAGATATTTATCCATTAAAAATCAATCATGATTATTTTTTAATTTTCGATATTTCATGTTCAAGTTGTTTTTTAGTAACGACATCATTTTCGTCCTTCCCCTCAGAAACAGTGACTATCCTTCGTTTATTGAAGCTTACATAATTTCTTGTTACCCTGATAGCTGACTTAAATTCATTCATATCCTTCTTCAAATCATTAATCGAATTATTGATTGAATTTATTCCTGCTGAGAACGACTTCTTCATCTCGTTTGATAAGTCTGTAGCAATATCATTTTTCACTTGGTCAACTATTTTATCATTAACGCTAGTCAAAACATCTTGAAGCATTTTATCATTAACAATTTCCGAAACCATTTCTTTCAACTTTGATTTATCTACTTCTGAAGGTGACTTTGAGCCTGATAATCCAGTCATGTAACCTCCAGCCACATCAAATAAAATAACGTTTCCAATATTCTCTGTCATTCTTTATTTTATGAATAATTTTATCAAAACCTTCACCCTCGGAGAGTTCTTTCAAAACAACTAGACAAAGATGTCCACATATCGGAGGGTCCTCTGCTCGTTGTACTCCGTCATAATTATAATACATGTTCTCCTTTCCTAAGTAAGTAACAAGTTCCTTTGGTGGTGGGAGATTACCATATGAGTCAAAGTAGTACTTGGTGTTACCATTCTTAAAGTAGGCTGTCCAATGAGTACCAAGGCCATGTGCATTGTCTAAATTAATGATACCACACTCCACATCCTTAGGCTTCAAAGGTAGCTCATCTCTCATAAAAACGCCCTTAAAATGTTTTATCTTTAGCTGTTTCACGATAGGTAAGATGTCAAAATTTGTTAATGGTTCTAATTTCTTCGAAATTAAATTTACTTTTTTTTTGTATTTTTCTGTGGAGCCCGAGAACCCTTTTTAGATGCCTTTAAGCCAGAACCCAGTTTAGCTTTGGCAATCTTCTCTTCTTCCAAGTTGTGCCTCTTCGTCTCTTCAAGTTGTGCTGCTTTATCCTTGGCATCGATGACTGACGTAGCGACTGCAGCACCGCCACCCAGCAAAGCTCCTAATGCTCCCAGCCCAGCAAATACTAATGGTAAGAAGCCTCCAGATTTGAAGTTCTCGTTCAGCTGCTTATATGTCAGCCTAACTCTTGCACTTTTACCATCTTTACCATTCTTCTCGATCTTGTTGATCTGCGTCTGGGTTAGTTTAATAGGTTCACTCCCTTTCTCGACTTGTATGGTTACTTCTGATTTCTTCTTGAAAGCAGTTTTAATTTTGTCCGCTTGTGAGGGACTAATTTTAATTTTATATGTTTGATACTCTGTCATTTATTAATTGTGAAAAAATAAATAAAATATTTCAGTAAATAAAGCAATGGAGTCTAAAAGAACTGAGCATTTAAATAAACTTTTTGAGCAATTAAGCTCTGAAACTATTGACGAAATTTTTGAAAGTATTAGGGTAGCCCCAAATGAGAATTGCTACTTCCTTATGCCTGCGCCTAAAAACACACAGGAAGCCGAAGCTATGGAAGCGTTTTGTAGGACTTTAGATGAATCGGATGTAGTTTGTGGGGATCCAACTACATTACCAAAATTATTGTCTTTCCTCCGTGATTAATTCTTCTTATCAATTTTTAATGGTTTTTGAACCATTAAAAACACGAATAACCTCTAAACTAGGTATTTACTTGTAACCTTTTATACTACGAAGGAGAGCCTCCTCGAGTTCTTTCTTAGCTTGAGATCTACCTTCTTCAATTAACGACATCCTCACGTTGTTCTGGAGGTCAGCCGAACCTTTCTTCACTCTAAATTCGCTCAAGATCCTTTCTTTCAGGGAGTCATAGTTACTCCTTTCTTGTTCAATGCTACAGAACTCTTCTTCGTTTACACACCCGTCAGCAATAGCCTTACTATATTTTTCTTCAATTGAGTCAAGTTTAGCCTTAGCCAATAGCTCGATGGCAGCATGTTTGTTTATCTTGTTTACGATATGGTTACCTGAACCCCTTAATATGGCGGCACCGGCTGTCATTCCTAAAGATAAAGGTACACCAATAGGTAACAGCGCCGGAAAGGCTACTCCTGCTGCTCCTGAACCTATTTCTCCAATTGTTAGGAAGCATTCAACACCAAATATTGCATGTTTAAGCTTGAGGTACTTCTTCTTCAGTGCACTTCTGTTCTTCCTTTCATCGTCCAAGTATTTGTAACTCATCATTATCTTGTTAATCCTGTAGTTGTTGGCATTAAAGTCTGGCATATCCAATTTAGGATATAAACATTCTTGAAAAGTTTTATAAAAGACCGAGTCTTCGATACTACGGCCACCTTGCTGCCTACGTAGCTCAACTTCGTCAAGCATAGTACTACGGCCACCTTGCTGCCTACGTAGCTCAACTTCGTCAAGCATAGTAGGTGCTGAAGGTTTTGAATCCCCTTCGTTCCCAATTTTTAGTTCATTCATTCCTGATCACTTTATTATAACATTTATTTTAAAATTTTTATTGAAATATTACAATTAATAAAGGATTTTATAACAAGTATTAAAATGGATTATACAAAGTACTATGGAGACATTGAAAAGGAGCAATATAAGCACTTTTTCCCTTCAAACAGCACGGAACTGAACCTGAATCGCGAGAACCAGAAAATAGAGTTCTTAATCGATGTGGGGGACAATTTCGTTGCTTCAAAATTCCAATATTTTATTGGAGGAACCTTAGCATCAACTGACTCTGCTCACCCTTACGGGCCGAATACTGATGTTAAATTGGTGGATAATTTTATCCCTCACCTTTTCCAAAAGATTGAAGTTAAGAAACACAACAAAATGATTGATTACATTGACCATCCTGGAATCTTGAGCACTGTAAAGGGGACTTTAACTTACTCTAAAGACGAAGCTCTAGGAAAGGGTAATGGTGGCTTTGAATCTCACGTCAAACACGGCAAGTTCTTTGCTGTAGGCAACCTTTCCGATTTAGGTTTGGGTTTCTTCGAAGATGTGCGACTTCCAATTTACAAAGGAGGCTTCTTAATAACCTTTCTGCGGGCAAGTGACAACGATGCTATATTTAGGATGAAGAGTGATGTTTCTGTAGGTAAAATAACGATTACAGACTTCATAATCAGAGTCCCAATTATCGAGTTCAGCGCTACAACAAAAATTGAACTAGTCAATGAGTTAACCAAATTTGGATCCCAACCATTCAACTTTCGCAAGTGGGAATGCATAGAGAAGAGAGGGCTGAGCGGAACCACTTTCTCATTTGATATAACTAATATTTACAGGAATGTTGACAAGCCCAAATTCGTGGTTGGGTTGTTCCAAACAAATAGAGCAAACGACCAACTAAAGGATAGCTCAAAATTTGACCATACAAACGTCAGAAACATCAGAGTTAAAATCAATGACACTTTCTACCCCGAAGAGTTACTCAATTTGGACATTGATGGAGGTAATTATGCCATAATGTATGAAATGTATCAGGACTTTAAAAGGACATATAACTCCAAGTCTGAAAATGTTTACTACTCACCCTCTGATTTTATCCAGAACAGACCAATGTATGTCTTTAACGTTAGTAAAGGCCCTAAAAATATATCACAAAGTAGAAATAATGTTATCATTAACTTTGACTTTAACACTCCACCTGCCCCAAATACGACACTCTACATCGTGATTGTTTCAATGCAGTCTTTGGTATACGACGTCGTGAGAAACAATGTGGAAGAAGTTTAAGCAAGTCTTTGACCGAAGAAAACCATAAATATTTTTTTTAATGCTTCCATCAAGCATTAAAAAATTAAAAGAACATTGAATCATTGTCCAAATCCAATCCCATTCCTAGGTGCCTCTTGGCCTTCATAACATTAGTAGTAACGTATGCAGCAACCTTCTCACCCAAGTCAGCATCTTTTGATTTGACTCTATCCCAAGCTGCATGCTCCAGGACTTTGTCTGCTTTGTGTCGTTCCTTCACAGTTGTATGATCTCTGTAGAATATGTCGTGTTCCTGAGCCGCTGCATCCAACTTATTCACTGGTTTATCTCCGCGTTCAAGCCTCTTTTCTAGCTTTGTGAAGGGTCCAAGGTAGTTATATCCCGGCCAATGCATTTCTGGTAGAGGAATGTTGTTTAAAATGTCGTTCAGGAGACCATTCCCTATCTTTTCATCTGTCAACACCGATTTTGGTAAAGAACAGGCTACCCTTATGAGGTACTCGGTCCCTTTCTCGTCGTCAAGTTTTTCTTCCAACAAATTCGTTATAAACTTTAGCACTCCTACTTTTTCATTGTGAAAATTATTATTTCCCGCATGCTCAGCAGCCTTGATTAAGCATAACCTGTTTATAAGTTCATTCAAGTTGTTAATGTACATCACCGACTTATTATTGTATTCAATCAGCCCTGACCCCGAGATTACCCCGCTTTTACTATCCTCATAAATTTTCTTCACTAAACGTTTATACTTTCTGGACTGTGGAGCTTTCGGCTTATTTGTAGATGGGTCGTTCTTCTGGTAAAATGCTGATCCTTTAATTAACATCTCTCTGTAGTTGTTCAAGTCTTCATCAGTAAATAGCCTATTAATCCCACCTTCAAACAAACCACTTGAGTCCTGGGTTAGTAACCTCCAAAGACCCGTTGTACCTTTATACTTCTTACCGTCCAGTATTAAATCGTCATGCTCAATATCTACTTTTTTGCTTCCCAACCTAAATTGACTTTCTTCTTCATCCCATTTTAGACCATAATGTTTATCAGTTATTTTCGGTAAAAAGGCAGCTCCTATGGGGCCAATAATCTTACTTTTAATGTACTCTATTGGAGGGTCATCGTAAATTGATGAAGCCGTGGTATCCAAGTCATCACCATCTCCAGAATAGACCTCTTCTTCATCCATAAATTTTACATTCTTACTCCCAAATGGTGTACTTTTGCCTTTAGGCATGAATGCAGCCGGAGTCTCAAATAACCTTTTCTCGAAAGATGTCTCTGGTTCAGATGGAGGTATCTCCATATCGGCGATGTTTCTAGTGAACGGGACCAGGTCAGTGATTAGGGTCTTATTTTGCTCTAAAACATTTTAGCAGATTTCCCTTAAGGGAAATCAGCTATTGAGGTTGTACTCATGACGGAATTTTCGACTTTTTTCTTCAAATGTCCATCGATCCTACCTAGTAGATGACGAAAATGAGGTCCGTTCAAAACTGTATATATATATCTATATATATATATATATATATATATATATATATATATATATATCTATATATTTGTCTGTTACCGCTCTAGCGGTCGCAATTTTTGTTTGATCCTTACCAAACTTCATATTTAAGCGTTTTATGTAAAAAGAAAGATCAAGTTCGTTAACGGCTGAAATCGGACCAGTGGGAGGGGGGGTTTAGAGGGGAGGATTTTCGAAAATTCGAAATATCTCCGTTACTATACGTCGGATCAAAAGATTGTATAGAACCAATCTTATTGCAAATTAAATTTACTATAAATATTGTTCTATATATTAATTCTCTATCTTGAATATTAACCGAGATATTTGCATTTGTATTCTGCGTGTCACCAATAGGCTATGTTCGGATTTTCCGACGAGAGCTCTGGCGGCCGTTTCCATAACTATCGTCCCTCGTGAATCGGTTTAGAGGTTATGTTAACTGTTAGAAACTACTGGGTTATTACGCCCTAAATAATGTTTTTTAGGTTTAGAGGTTTCTTACTACTACAGTTGTTATTAAGCAGATTTCTCCATTGTAAAACTTCACGTGGGAAATCTGCTTAGTTTACGCAGCCCCTGCGTGACGGACTTTTTGATATTAGTATCAACTTGACTAAGCTTGTCACTTATGGTTTCATCTACCTTCTCTAGAGCCTCAGTGATTGGTCGATATTCTTTAAGTCTGCCGTCTTCCTCCTCCTTCTGTTGCTTAGCAATCTTCTTATACTTCAGTAGTAATTCTTGCTCAATTCTCTTTAGCTCTTTAGCCTTTTGGGCAGTTATTTTTTTATTGTTCATTTATTAATTACAAAATTTTATAAAAACTTTACTTCGAGTTCACTTTAGTTTGAGTTCACTTTACTTCGAGTTCACTTCAGTTTGACTTCACTTTAGTTCGAGTTCACTTTACTTCGAGTTCACTTTAGTTTGGTAGTAAACTCTTTCCCAATTTGAATTTGTACTTTCCGCAGCTTGGTTTCTTAGTCAGATCAATAGTTACAAAACCATAATTCTGATTGAATACATCGCTACAACAGTTCCGAAATAATTTGAAATTTTGAAAGTCACTCCCAACAAAATCGTCGTATATCATGTTCATGTAATGATTGTTTTGTTTAAAGATGCAAAGAAAATTAACATTGTTCCTAATAAACTGGCGGTCAACTTTACTATAGCACTGAGTCAGATATATACATGAAATATTCTTATGCCGACCCATCATAAAGTATCTGTGTATCTCCTTCTGGTTCTCCTTCAAACAGTCGTCAAATATTATTAATGAGTTAGGTTCACAATCATCTACGGTTATCATATCTTCAAAATCGTTGTTGAAGTATGCAACAGTCTCCCCAATCTTGTCCTCTACTCCTTCGAAAATATCCTTCATATCCGAGTATATCTTTTGATCAATCGTTTTGCTGAATACATAAAGCTTCTTATAAGGTAACCAGTCTCTATAAATAAAATTGCAAAGTAGTGTGGTTTTGCCACACCCTGAAGGGCCTACTATAAGTGCTCTTAAAGGATGGGGGATGATGTTCAAGTTTCAACAATGTTGTGGTAAACAACAATGTCAAACTTCTCTCTGTCTTTTCTTTTAGTATTAGTTTTCCCTTTTAATAAAGAAGTCATTTATTAATTAGAAAATGAAGATTATAAAAATCAGGGGAGATTCGAGTGAGCTTGCTTTGAACCTTTCACACCCAATAATGTTGGACGACTCCGAAAGGTATAAAATAGGACTCGTCGGTTTCTACTCATTTAATAACATTTACAATGTTTGTAAGGATTGTAAGCTATATTTCCATTTCTATGGTAAAGAGCGTTCCATAAGAATACACACTGTTGTCATTTCTGAAGGTTACTGGACCCTTAAAGATATGGAAAAGCATGTTCAAGATGAACTGGCCGATGTTGCGGAGAGTGGCCGAGCTGAACCATTTACTCCATCAAAGTTCACCATGTCATTAGTCAATAATCGTGTTCGTATTTCCTCACCCATACTAGTCGAGTTAGGCCCATCATTGCGGGCGCTTTTGGGAATATCGACTGTAACATTCTTAACAACCACTGGTGAACACACCCCCAAGCTGAGACCATTCGAGGTTCTTGAGGTTCATTGCAACCTTACCGAATCTAGTATATCCAATCATAAACAAGATCCTCATGCTCACGAACATTCTCAAATATTATATTCTTTCTTCCCCAATGCACCTTTCGGATACAAAATTGCCGAACGGCCTCAAAATATCTTGTATGTTCCCTTGACGGACCACATCCGGAAAATAGATTCCATCAAGCTTACTTTAAGGAATGAAAAAGGTGACCTGATAGACAATGGCACCACCGACACGACTGTTTATTTGTGCCTGATAAGAGACTAATACATACATTCTACTTTTAATGGTCTAATTTTAACCATTAAAAGCTTAAAACTAAAAATTTATTTTAACTGTTTCATAATTGTGTTTTTAGGAGTTCTTGGGTGTAAAAGGGGCCTATAATCTCTTCCCCAGATAAATCCTTTATTTTGTATGTAATGGGGCTTGTTGGTAGTACTTCTGCAACAATAAATATCTCCCTACTCCAGTTTTGTTTGTATTTACTAGAGAATTGGTTTTTAACACTACTAATCCTTACTCTGTCACCGAATTTGAAATGTGGGATCAGGTTATTTTCAACCATCCTATTCCCCACATTTTGTAATAGTCCTATGGACGTCTCGTTATGTTTGTTAACGCTGGCTGGAGTCATACCGATTGTTCTGTGGACATCTTTGTTATTGTAGTCATCAATCAGCATTTGTAAAATATCCACCCATCTGAAGCTGCGATTATACTCAAATTCAACCCTCATTTTGTTGTTTAAAGTACGGTTGAAACGTTCCACGATGGCTGACTTTTCAGCGTTTTCAGTGTGATACAACTTTACGCCATACTTTTCCAATAACGCCCTGAAGTCTTTATTTCTGAATTCTAAACCTTTGTCTGTGTGAAGTAGCTTAGGAGGGTTGTGGTCAATTGATAAGGCTTTCTTAATAATTTTCTCAAAAGCAAGGGACATCGCTTTCCCATCCTTCTTTTTTAAAGGTTCTGAGAAAGCATACTTGGAGAATGTATCTATTACGTTTAGGATGTACTTGTAGCCATCATTGTCACTCTCATAGTTGGACATGACAACGAGATCAGCAGCCCACAAATCATCTATTCCTAGGGTTACAATAGACCTCTTTGGGAAGTTCTTCCGAGCAGGCTTGTGTAATTCAATGCTTTCAATGCGCCTTTGTTCTTCATTTAAGGTAATTTTAGGCTCTGGTTTATACTGGGTTTGAAGCTTAATAAATTTACTCTTGTTTGTCTTACAAACCTTGCACTTGGTTGAAATCCTCCACAGCCCATTACTTGTTTGAACTAATACAGGGTCCAGATTCATGGTCTTCTTTTTGCACTTGTGACAGTGAATAGGCTCTTTTAGATTTGTATCAGTAGATTCCATATTTATTAAATTAATTATATTAATTAAGAATTTATAATACATATAATAAACAGCAATTATGAGTTTGTCACCTGAAGCACTTAGACTTTGTGATGAATTTGGTGGGTTCTGGGAACTTGTGAAGAGTCCGGAGTTTACCTTTTTTGAATCTAACGCAGAAGCTTTAGAGAACATACTACACGAGTATAAAGAGTACAAGTTTTGTAAGTCATTGATGAAAGGCAGGATTTTAGAGGTGAATGGAGAGCTTCCTTTGTGGAATTTGGATAAGGCTAAAACGTACCTACGAACTAGAAAACTGAAGTGCTCAGTGAGAGATAGTGATGTTAAGCTTCGAGGTATAGCTTATGAAGGGGCCAAGAGAGAACTGAGGCAAAACTTTGATAAGACATTTAAATATAAAGAATAGTCTATCTGAACCGGCCTTGTCATGATAATGATGTGGGAGAAGGGTAACAAGAAGTAAAAATATATTGGATTTAATGGTTCATGAATCATTAAAACTAGATGACGTAGCAATACTGACTAGAAGATTTATCAGAAAATTGACTAGGAGAATTTTTTCACATTTAAAAAAATGATTTTTTTTATTAAATAAATAAGTAAATAAATGAATATGAGTAGAATGACGATGAGAAAAGAAACTATACGTTGCGAAAAATGCAACACCAACATCACAAAACCCAACTGGGCAAGACATCTAAAGTCCGTCAAACACCAGACGGAGAGAGTAGAAGGACCAAAAGATAAATTTATTTGGTGTGATAAGTGTAATAGCCGGGTTACTAGAGTCAACTGGGCTCGACATACCAAGTCAAAGAAGCATATTGGAATCAAGCCAATACCTTCCATTAAACTCAATAGGGTCTTCAATTTCAAGAACAGTTTCTTCAAAGAGAAGGATACCCCTAAAAAGAACCTCAACACCACTACAACCAAAAAAGAAACTAAACATAGAAAACTTCACCGCGTATTCAACTTTAACAAAAATATTTTTGACAAACCGAAAAAACGTATACGCTTTGAAATGAAAGAAACAGCTTTTAAATCACGACTAGAAACATATGAAATTGAGAACGCAAAGGGTATAAAAGATATTAACATGTTTTTAGATGATGTTAAGAATGGGGTTATTGGAAGAATTAAGCACACGAGGAAACGGATGGATTTAAAGGTCAATATGGTATTGTACGTAGAATATAAGAAGGGTACTCATAAAGATAACATGGAATACAATGAGATCAATTTTAAGACTGAAAATCAGGTAATACTTCAATCCACAAATCTTAATGAGTTCTTTGAAAACTGCAGAGAAGCAATAAATAAAGAAAGTAGTGAATTTCAAGTGAAAGGTTCTGGGTGGACGTTAAACAAGATTCTAAGACTGGAATTGAGAACAAATAAGTACACACCATGGAAAGGATCTTCATACGTAGAGTTACCACCAAAGATAGCCGCAAAGAAGGCCGTAATAAATGTTAAAAATGGGGACAATAAGTGCTTTCTATGGTCTGTTTTAGCAGGGTTGCACCCTGTTGAAACCCACCCTGAAAGAATAACAAAATATAAAGAATTTGAACATGAGTTTGATTCAGCACTGAAAGACATAGAATTCCCTGTAAAAGTTGCTGATATTGATAAATTCGAAAGAAAAGCAGGTGTATCGGTTAATGTGTACTGCTACAATACCAATTATACCATACACCCACTACATATAACTAAAGAGGAAAAGGAGAAACATGTTGACTTACTGTATATAAAGAATAAAGCCACCGACCATTACTGCTGGATTAAGGATCTATGGAGACTTGTAGGTAGGGACCAGATAACAAAAGATCACAAAAGAAGATACCTTTGCAAGAGATGTCTGAACCATTTTGGTAAAGAAGAGGTCCTTCATGAGCACAAAAAATACTGTGGTATGCATAAAGAAGGCAAAGCACATCTACCAAAGCCCTACGATAAGATGATAAATTTTCAAAAGTACAACCACGCCTTAAAAGTTCCATTTACAATGTATGCTGATTTTGAGGCACTATTGCGACCAATAGCAGGTACTCAACCTGACCCGAGTGAAGCATACACGGTAAAACTTCAGTCTCATGAAGCAAAAAGCAACGTTTATTACATAAAATATCAGAATAGGGATGTATATAAGCCTCCTGTTACTTTTTGGGGAAACAACTGTGGAGAGGCCTTTTATGAAAGCTTAAAAGAAGAAGCCATTAACATTGCAAAGCTGTATGACTCTCCAGTACCTATGATCCCTTTAAAACCAAATGAAATGTACAAATACACCATACCCGACAAGTGTCACATATGTGAGAGACGATTTGATCAGAAGCCACCGATGTTAGAGAAGAGACTGTCTGTGACAAAAGAGGCAATACAATATTTTAAATATCTAGGAGATGAGAAGAAAGTAGAGAAATACACAAAAGATTTGGTGGTTTTTAATGGTAATTTAGAGAACAACTTGAAAAAAGTTATGGATCATGATCACCTCACCGGCGAATTCAGGGGACCAGCACATTCCATATGCAACCTTAATTTCCGAAACCCCAACTTTATCCCGGTCTTCTTCCACAACTTGGCTGGCTATGACGCACATCTTTTCATTAAAGAGTTTGGAAATGATGATGGAAGAATCGATCTTATTCCAAATACGGAAGAGAGATACATCTCATTCACTAAGTATGTAAATTATATGACTGAAAGCGGTGATAAGAGGAGTATAGGGCTACGTTTTATAGACTCATTCAAATTTCTTCAAAGTAGCTTGGAAAAATTAGCTGGAAATTTGAACAAGGATAACTTCAATGAACTGGCAAAGTTTTTTCCCAAAGATACGCTTGATCTAGTCACAAGAAAATTAGCTTATCCTTACGAATATATGGATAGTGACCAAAAGTATGAAGAGCCAAAGCTGCCATCAAAGGAGAAGTTCTATAGCAGTCTCAATCAAGAAGGTGTATCTGATGAGGAATATAATAACGCTTTAGAAATATGGAAAAGATTCAACATTAAAAACTTAAGAGAGTTTACAGAATTGTACAACAAGATAGATGTACTACTTTTGGCAGATATAATGGAAAATTTCAGAGACGTATCACTGAAAAATTATAAACTTGATCCGGCATGGTATTTTACGTTACCGGGCTTTGCTTGGGACGCAATGTTAAAAAATACAGGAGTTAAGTTAGAACTTTTAACAGATGTTAACATGTACTTGTTTATTGAGAAAGGCATCCGAGGAGGAATAACACAGTGCAGTAATAGATATGCTAGAGCTAACAATAAGTATATGAAAGATAAATATGACCCTAAGGAACCGTCAGTTTACCTGGGATATTTTGATGCCAATAATGAGTATGGATACGCTATGGAAAAATACTTGCCTTACGGGGGATTTAGATGGGTTGGAGAGGGAACGGACCTTACCAAATATTTCGATGTTACAAAGATCAACGACGATTCGCCCAAAGGCTACTTTCTTGAGGTCGATTTGGACTACCCTAAGGAGCTACATCAACAACATTCTGACTTTCCTATGGCTCCAGAGAACATTATAAACGGAGAAAAATTACCCAAACTCATGACCACACTTTACGACAAAAAGAACTACATTTGCCACTACTCTGCTTTGAAGTACTACCTGCAGCACGGACTTGTTCTGAAAAAGATTCATCGTGTTCTTGAGTTCAAGCAGTCCCCATGGTTGAAATCATATATAGAATTCAATACAAAGTTAAGAACCCAAGCAAAAAATGATTTTGAAAAAGATTTCTTCAAATTAATGAACAACGCTGTCTATGGGAAGACTATGGAAAACATAAGGAACAGGGTAGACATTAGGCTATCTAGTAACAATAAACAAATTGAGAAGCTTGTAGCTAAACCAAATTTCAAGGCAAGAACAATATTTAGTGAAAATTTGGTAGCGGTTCATATGGAAAAGACGAGTATTATCCTAAATAAACCCATATACGTTGGTATGACGATTTTGGAGACATCCAAGTTGTGTTTGTACAGATTCTGGTATGACGTTCTGAAACATAAATATGGTGAGAACATTACGCTTCTGTACGAGGACACTGACTCTCTTATATTTGCTGTGACAACAGAGGACTTTTATTGTGACTTGAAAGATATAATCGATGAACTGGATACATCTGATTATTCTGAAGATAACATCTATGGCTTACCTCGGGTAAATAAGAAGGTTCTTGGTAAATTTAAGGACGAGCTTAATGGCAAAATATTAGAAGAAGTGGTAGGTCTGAGGTCCAAATGCTATGCACTTAAAGTCTTCAACGACGATAAGTTGAGCTGCAAGTTCAAGAAAGCCAAAGGTATTAAAAAGGTTGTAGTGAAGAATGAGATTTCGTTTAATGACTACAAGATATGCCTGTTTTCAAAAGAAAGTATGTACAGAAAGCAGATGTTATTTAGAAGTAAAAACCATGATATCCATACGGTAGAAATGAATAAAAAGGCTCTGGGCAGCTTCGATGATAAGAGGTGTATTTTAGGGGATGGCATTCATACATTGGCTTGGGGACACCATGAGATAGGCTTAGAAAGAAAAGATTTTGTTAAGCATTTGAAAGAACTAAACCACCAGGAAAATCAAAGAGAAAAATGTAAAACAAAAGCAAATGTGAGCATACGAAAATAACATAAGTTAAGGTAGACATAGACCACAGCTAATAATATAAGAGAAATAATTTTTAAGGCTAGTTTTAAGCATAAGGCAATAAAATAAGGTTATGGTAAGTTTTTACCTTACAATTAAAAGGTGTTAGGTTTTTATTTTATGGATAGGTTTTGTCCATAAAATACATCATTGAGTTATAGTCACTTTTAACCTTAAAATTGGGGTGCGCCAGAAGGAATATCACATGGTGATTTTTATAGAAATTTTATAAGGTTGATTTGACCATTAAAATACATAGGTCATTTATGGTTCAAGTCGTTCATAAAGTAAAAGTAAAATTTGGTCATTTGTTTTATGGTTAATTTGGTCCATAATAATTCAAAACATTCATGGTTATTGAACACTATAAAAAATTAATATGAAATATTTGTGGTTATTGAGAACCATAATATTATTAAAACAGTGACGAATTATTTAGGGATACCTTTGACCTTAAAATACAAAGTTGAGTTGTGGTTCAAGTTAACCATTATCATAAAGTAAACGGGTTGTTGTTTCTTTTTTATTTTATGGTTGATTTTGACCATAAACTTGAAATTAATTTATGGTTAGTTTTAACCTTAAAATTGGACTGTCCCAGAAGGAATATTATATATCTACTTATATATATATATATATATATATGTATATATATATATATATATATATATATATATATATATATATATATATGTTATCAAATACGTTTTTTTTATGATAATTGAAGTTAAAATTTAATGGTAAGAAATATATTTCATATATGAAGATACATAAGTGTTCTACTTCTCAATTACATAAGGGATCCACTTAAGTTCTTAAGTGGGCTGGGTTCTTAAGTAGGCTCGTGCATAAGTGAGTGTTCCCAACAGCACTTAACTAGAGAAGCTCCCATCACATCCCATCCGAATCACTTTAAGTTAATTGACACATATCCCTACAAATTATCATGTACATTTCTTGAATCTACTGAAGAAGGTATTTCTCACAAGTGAACTCTGCTTTTGAGGCTGTACATACAAACTCGATTATTTAAAACGTTCTTTAAATGCCCACCAATATTATCGAGCAGACAAATCAGAAATAAAGTATTCTGAAAATTCCGCCTTAAGTATAAACTCTAAAACAGGTAGTACCTTGGAGTGAATCCGGCTATAATCCATAGTAAAAACATATTCTGAAAGCAGATATTCACATGTTTCATAAAAACTATATATTATGTCAGGTAATGGCTGAAATGGGCCTCGGTGGAGTTCAGGGTTTTGAGGAGAATAATTGAAATTTAAAGGTATCTTGGTTACTATAAGTTTGATCAAAAAAGTTAAAATAACATTTATGGAATATTAGTTTTCCCTTAAGGGGAATTAATTGAGGACGTACTATTTGTCTGTTAAAGCTCTAGCAATTTTTGTTTGATCGTTACCAAACTCGATATTCAGTCGTTCTATGTAAAAAGAAAGATCAAGTTCGTTAACGGCTGAAATCTGACCAGGGGAAGGGGGGTTTAGTGGGGGAGGATTTTGAAAATCCGAAATATCTCCGTTACTGTACGTCGGATCGAAAAAGTATCTTATTGCGAATGAAATTTACTATAAATCTTGTACACTTATTCTCAATCTTGAATATTAACCAAGATATTTGCATTTTTCAGTTTTCAGCCTTCAGTAAACCCACACTTCTTCTCGTGTTCCATAAACAATACTCTACATAATTCAAAGATTAAATACCAAATATTGTTTTTATTGAACTTTTACTTTCTTAGATATAAGCAAATATGTTCTGTTGATCCCCGCCCCCCACCTTCTTTTGTTTTTGGATTACTAAAATTTGAGTGATTGAGATAAAACTGATTCTGATTCATTACAAATTACAGCACTAGCTTTAGTAAACTGTTTTCAATAAACTTAATATGTTATATTCAGGTATATTTCATTAATCGTTTATATTTCCGGTATATCTATCTATTCAGCGCTATGAGGTTGGCAGTGTTTGTTTACAATTCAGCAGCATTCCGTTGTAGAGATTATTAACTTGTACTGTAAATAGACTGAACATTCACGGTAGTAATACCTGGGTGTAATCTATAGTAATCCTTCGCGTGGGAAATCTGCTTAGCCTACGCAGCACCTGCGTGACGGGCTTTTCTACATTTTGTTAAATTTATTAATTTATTATTTTGAATATTAAGCTAGCGTTATGTATTTCCGATAAACATAGGAGTTCTTTATTATATTCATTAAATGTCATATAAGGTGGTTCTGACCAATTATCTACCTCTACCCCTTAATTACAATTATTATAACTGATTTATATATATATATATATATATATATATATATATATATATATATATATATATATATATATATATATATATATATATCTGAAAAATTTTAAAAAATCGTATGAATAAACTTACGACAGGTCTTCCCTGGGACGGGATCCTTCTACATTCCATAATACCAACAGCAGGTATTACCCCCATGTATACTATTTAGAATATATAATGGAGTAAGCGGTAGACTGTGGTTTGGGTTAGTAATATGATGTTAAGCCCTGTATGAAGGATGAAGGCCATATTGAGAGCTAAGGAATGGATTAATATACAGGCTTGATTGAAGGTGGGATTAATACACAAGATGGTGGCTCCAACACCCCTTAGCTATAGATAACTATTCACTTGGAGAAATACCATTTAAAATGTCTCAATTTAATAATTTTTTGTAGAGCGCATTAGTATCATAATGCAAACTATTGAGAAGGCTCAGCTTCACTTAATTAATCATGCAGTAATATATGCATCCTTTGTAATAATAAACTCATACTCAATATAATTATATCAGTTGTATGCCTTGCCGGCATTTTGAAGATCTCTCTCTCTCTCTCTCACTACCCCTCTCTCTCTCACACATACACACTCTTTCTCTCTCTCTCACTCTCTTACTCGCTTTCTCTCACTCTTTCTCTCTTACTCGCTTTCTCGCAGTCTCTCTCTCTCACTCTTTCTCTCTTACTCGCTTTCTCGCAGTCTCTCTCTCACTCTTTCTCTCTTACTCGCTTTCTCGCAGTCTCTCTCTCTCTCTCACTCTCTCTCTCACTCGCTTTCTCGCAGTCTCTCTCTCTCACTCTCACTCTCACTCTTTCTCTCTTACTCGCAGTCTCTCTCTCACTCTCACTCTCTCTCTCTCTCTCACCCCCCCCCCCCCTTTCTCTCACCCCCTCTCTCTCACACACACATACTCTCTCATAGTGAGATGAGAGTAGTATTGTGCCATACCAGCACCTGGGAAATCTGCTTAATTTATACAGGCTCTGCTTAATATGTTTGTATATTGAGTAACTAATATTGATATTAAATTAAATATAATCCTGTACTATATTATTCAAGGTGAACGCATAGTTTAATTTTTAACACGGACTTGCCGAAAGACCTAGAGCAATAGAGAAAAAAAAAAATCTCAGTGAGACAATAATTCATTCTCCATCCATCAATATATATATCAAGTAAAACAAGTGACTGTACATATCTGCGTATGTAAGAAATTTTTTTTTGTCATGTGATGATAATGAAGCGATTTTTCATTGCTTAAATTCACTCATCATGGTGAGGGGTGATCACCCAGTCGCCTTAAGGTAATACTGCCTTATCACCGTCATTATAGGAATAGAGATAAAGACAGCCACTAGCCACAATTGTCTCAAATTTGTTATGGCATTTATTGTGATATTTGTATTCAGTCGTACTTATGGGATTTTGAACATGGGTAAAAGGTACCTCTTGTCAGGAAAAGATTCCTGCTTAAATTTCAAGTTTCGTTTACATACCTCTTTATTTCGGCAGATTTGGAGAAATGAAATAACTATTCACTTCGAGAACCACTATGCGATATTATTTTATCAAGTTGTCATCGCAGAAGACGAGAAATTCGCATAATGTACGCAGCAACCGTGTTAGGTCCCAAGACGAAAGTTTTTCCCAAAGGTCAGATCAGCTCATTTATCTTCTACACAAGATTTAATTATGCTGATATCTACACCCCATTAGCATGAATCATCTTTTTTTCTTATCCCTCCCCCCCCTCTCTTACAAGCATAGGCAAATATGGATTTTCCGAAGATAGCATTACACTGTGAAAATTTCTCTCCGACCAACAGTTTGCTCGGTGCAGGGCCCTGGGTTTAGTCGAGACAAACAGAGTACGGTTTTGATGCCCGTAGGGAGACCGCCTTCATTTTGCTCGTCAAAGGGATTCGTCGCAGGTAAACACGGCCTAGTTATACACTAGCAGGCAAACACTCCCATAACCAGACCTTCCTCAAACACACACACACACACACACACACACACACACACACACATGTCTAATACTTTTTTTAATCCTTGAGATGCGTAGTAAAACCACTGTTGTTTGCCAAACTAATTAAAGGAAGAAGAGGGCTTTCAACAAACAATCCACTATTTTCTAAGATTACGATGAGACAGCCACAGTTCTTTAAATCAGATTAATATTATATATATATATATATATATATATATATATATATATATATAAAATTGTAACCTCTGTCTGTACATTTATTATTATTAGCACTAACGCCTTCATTATAATAAGCCATACCAAAATTTCTAGGACGGGCGAGAGTGGTGGATGTAATTTCGTTTCCTATTGTTTTTTCGGTAAATATGCACAATACAAAAGTTGTTTATTTTGTTATTTAGAGAAATTTGCTCAGCAATTCATTTCAATATGAACTTCCAGGTACACCACCTGGAAAAATTAATTCAAATTATAATATACTGCTCAAAAATGAATAGGGATATTGGTTATTTTTTCTTATCCTATTAATTTTAATTAAATCGATTTTAATTAAATTTCTTTTTTATGGGGGAAAAAGACAATAATTTCTAATAAATATTAATGATATTTATAACTAAAAATATGCTAGGCCCCATACATAACACAACACAGCCAATATCCCTATTCATTTTTGAGCAGTTTATATAGTCCTTAACAAATTAAATCTATGCATAATGCAGAGAAACGACGGGTATTAACCTTAAACACTGGGAAGGGTAAATATCAAAATACTGTGCAAAGTAAAGGCTTGCCAAAAAATATACCATCACCTTCCAGCCTCAAATGAATTCCCGGGCGAAGCCGGGTATCTGAGCGTGTATTATATATATATATATATATATATATATATATATATATATATATATATAACAAATTAACAGCATATACATTAGTATATAATACAATATAAATATTAATCTAATTAATTATAATACTTAATTCAATAAATCATTATTCAATGTAATTGTAGATTAATTCATTTTTTTTAATGTCTAAATAAAGATTAGTTTTCTGATATATCAAATTATCATAATTGTTCTCTAAGATTTATGACAAACAGAATAATAATAATAAGTATAATTACATATAATAAATAATGTGCCGATTATTTTTGTTTAAGACATAAAAATAGTAAACTTCTTTCTTATATACTATTAACTTTCGCAAACTTTTGATAAGAAACAAAAAACATTAACTTTGTTTTAACGGTTGTAATCCAAAATGTTTACCAAGGATAGTTATTCTCGTTGAGACACTCTAAGGAATTTTACCTTGAGTGATGTAAAAGTCTGTCACGGGTCTGCGTAAACTAAACATATTTCCCACGTGAAAGTTTATTTTTACAAAAAACACGACTAAATATCGAGGTCGGCAACGATCAAACTAGACACGCTAGACCGGTAACAGACAAATATATATATATATATATATATATATATACATATAAAGTTTTGAACGGACTTCATTTTTGTCATCTACTAGGTAGGATCGATTTGATTGACATTTGAAGAAAAATTTCGAAATTTCCGTCATGAGTACGACCTCATAGCTGATTTCCCTTAAGGGGGGCAATACACTAGTAAATGATTCAAATGTGTATATATATATATATATATATATATATATATATATATATATATATGGGAAACAGGTCTCAATAACACGAAGTCTTCCCACCAATTTATTTATTCACGCACAAGGCCTTTCGGCACTAACGTGCCATCATCAGGTGCTAACAAACAAACAACAAAGAAACAAGCTTAGGCCAAGTTATGCATCCAACAATTACATTTTGAAATATTTAACAAAATAGAATTTCATACTAAAATCAGTCATACTAAAACGTCCTATCTTAAAACTACTAGAATCTAAGTCAAACATTAAAAGAATATATTATAGTTCAATTAATTAAAATAGTTAAAGTGAATAAATACTCTAAACATTAACAACACATCTATACCCCATGAAAAAGTTACTATAAATTAACAATTATCCTACCTTCTGCTGTATAATTGACGTTAACGCCACGGCTTTGGGGCCACTACTGGCGACTAGCAGAGATGGAGGAGGCCTACTCAACAGGACAGAACTTGGCATTTCCAATTGCACATTTAGGCAGACACCGCTCCGTCTCTCCAGCTCAATGTAGAGAGGTTCCAATTTCTGAATTAGTTTGTGGTTATATTCCCTCGCCAATAAAGCTACCTCGTGTGGGGCATTTTCGTGCTTTTCTTTCCTCAAATGCTGGAGGAACGTTGAGTCCATTCTCGACAGATGCTCCTGGCACCTTTTCTTTAATTTCCTTGAAGTCCTTCCCACATAATACGCACCACATTCTCCACATATGATTTTAGCAGATTTCCCTTAAGGGAAATCAGCTATTGAGGTTGTACTCATGACGGAATTTTCGAAATTTTTCTTCAAATGTCCATCGATCCTACCTAGTAGATGACGAAAATGAGGTCCGTTCAAAACTGTATATATATATATATATATATATATATATATATATATATATATATATATTTGTCTGTTACCGCTCTAGCGTTCGCAATTTTTGTTTGATCGTTACCAAACTAGATATTTAGTCGTTTTATGTAAAAAGAAAGATCAAGTTCGTTAACGGCTGAAATCGGACCACGGGAAGGGAGGTTTAGACGGGAGGATTTTCGAAATTTCGAAATATCTCCGTTACTATTCGTCGTATCGAAACATTGTACAGAATTATTCTTATTACAAATTAAATTTACTATAAATATTGTTATATACATTTATTTTATATCTTGAATATTAACCGAGATATTGGCATTTTATTAAATCTGGGCGGCTAACGGACGAAGTCTTTCCCACCAAAAGCTAGTTCGGCCGTTTCATTAACTGCTCGGCTCTCGTGAAATTTCTCTATTGTAAAGCTTCACGTGGGAAATCTGCTTAGTTTACGCAGCCCCTGCGTGTCGGACTATATTCCCGACTGGTCCGGCAGCTTTATTGGGTCTTTTAGCTTACATAAAACGGATTTTAAATTATTTGGATTTGCAAAACCCACCCCGATTTTCTTACGTTTAAAGATTCGTTGGATTTTTTCCGACACGAATCCCAGATAGGGCAAAGAGCACCACCTTTCCACCTCTGAGGTAACTTCTGGAATCCCCAAACTCTTCCTAAGTCTCGTTACCTTCTTCCTCTCAATCATTCTATCCACCAGGTTTATGGTATATCCATTAACCAACGCCAAGTGGTGAATAAATTTTAGCTCACGAGAGTATTCTTCCTTACTCATTGGAATATCCAGCAATCGATTAGCGTATGAATGAAATATCGCTAATTTTTGCTTGTAGTGGTGGAAAGAGGTATTGGGTATTGCAATATCGCTTGCAGTTGGCTTCCGGAAAATCGAAAATTTGTGGCTATTGTTATGTCTTGATATCGTCAAATCCAAATAATTAATCTTACCGTCTTCTTCTACTTCGAGAGTAAATGAAATGGTTCGGTGACAAGAGTTAAGATATTTCAATAACTCCTCTAACTCCTTTTTCTGATATATATATGTTCCAATTACATGCCTCTCCACTCTCCAGTTTTTATAATGTGAGTCATGTTTCTATAGGATAATTTTAAATATTATATTATAAGTAATACACAAGAGGAAATCTTTTTTTGACTGATGTTTTATTTTATTTATGTTTGTGCGAAATGTTAAATAATTTTCAGGGAGAGAGTGGTTAAAACTACATATAATTCTATAGATTCGGCTGTAACTTGAGTTAAGAATGTCAACGGAATGGAGATGGTTCATAATTTTTCCAATGATTGTATTATTGTTGGCAAGCAAAAGATTTAAAGAATCGAAAAAATATTCTTCAACATGATTATTTCCTGCTATAAATTTTACTTGTGACTCCCAATTATATTTTATGCCAGTACATTGGATGTTATTGTGGTTCTTCTAAATGTAAATATAAATTTATTGTAGTTAATCTTGGCTGACGACTGCTGATGATATATTGGAATGTTGAACCTGGCTCCTTTTGCTTCTTTGGCCCCTCCTTTGTGGAGATTCCAACTTTGGCTCCCGTAAAGCAGTACACTCCAAACGAAAAACTTTTCGTATCCTTCCTTTGTATACTCATCAGTTAAAATACTCTTTGTTCAGAGCTCTTTGGAAGGCTTCTTTAGAAAGTTCTATTCTTCTTCTGCTTATATCCTCTTCAGTGGTAACGTTTCCTAGGTAACAAAACTCCACTTCTTCAAGTATAATGTTTCCAATTTTAATATTTATATTTCCTCGGACTTCTTTCTTCTCTAGTTCATAGTTTTTAGCAGATTTCCCTTAAGGGAAATCAGCTATTGAGGTTGTACTCATGACGGAATTTTTGAAATTTTTCTTCAAATGTCCATCGATCCTACCTAGTAGATGGCGAAAATGAGGTCCATTCAAAACTGTATATATATATATTTGTCTTTTACCGCTCTAGCGGTCGCAATTTTTGTTTGATCTTTACCAAACTCGATATTTAGTCGTTTTATGTAAAAAGAAAGATCAAGTTCGTTAACGGCTGAAATCGGACCAGTGGGAGGGGGGTTTATGGGGAGGATTTTTGAAAATTCGAAATATCTCCCTTACTATTCGTCGGATCGAAAAATTGTACAGAGTCAATCTTATTGCAAATTTTATTTACTATAAATATTGTTATATACATTTATTCTCTATCTTGAATATTAACCGAGATATTTGCATTTTTCAGTTTTCAGCCATCAGCAAACCGCCACTTCTACTCATGTTTCATACACAATACTCCGCTTCATAATAAATCACATTATTCGAAGTTTAAATACCAAAAATTATAATCAAGAGACCTTTATTACACGAGATACATGCAAATATGTCCTGGTGACTCCCCCCTCCCCGTCTTAAGGTTTTGGACTATAAAAATTTGATTGATTGAGATAACAATTATTCTGACTCATTATTAATTACAATACTAGATATAGCGAATAGTTCTCAATAAAATTAATATGTTATATTCTAAAATATTTCAGTAATTGTTTTTATTTCCGGTGTGAGGCGGGCAGAACCGTTTCTTTACATTTCTAACCTAACGCTTCCTGTCGGCAGGTTATTGAAATTGGATGAAACATTTCTTATTTCCGTTTGTATTTATTCACGTTGTTGTTGTTACCAGTATGTATATTTATATATTACTAAACTTCACGAGGGAAATCTGCTTAGTTTACGCAGCCCCTGCGTGACGGACTTTTTTTGTTTTTTATGTGCATTTATCGTGGGCTTAAACTGATCTAGGGCGCAATTTCAGACTTTCAGCATCCTTTTAATTTGTACTCTTAGTTTAATACGTTAAAACATATGAGTCGCTTATGATGGGAAGTATGTTTGGAATAAATGTAATCCTGAAATGCGAACCTATCCTAGTTAGTAGATAACGAAAATTGTAGCCGTCAATAGATTGGTGAAATTGTAATGTCGATATTGAAGGTAATAGAGTTGTCGGGCAGCGCCATCTATAAACACCCACTCCTCTGACATTAGTAGATTGCTTCTCACCCAGCTACAACCTTAGGCAATATTACCTTCCTTCAAGGAATACACAGCTCATTCCCACCTGGAAAATTACAAGGCAATTTGGCTCGGAAATATTGCTAGGTTCTTTATTTGCCATGAATATTAACCGAATGATTTAAATTAGAAGATTTCCCTTAAAGGAAATCGGCTATTGATATCCCGCTTGATACTACCTCGTAGATGACGTATATTATATATATTTACATGTTTGTCTGTTACCGCTTTAACAGTCCCAATTTTTGTTCAATCGTTACCAAACTCGACATTTAGTCATTTTATGCAAAAAGAAAGATTATGTTCGTTAACGGCTGAAATCGGACAAGGGTGAGGGGAAAATTCGAAATATCTCCGTTACTATATGGTGGATCGAAAAGGTCTATATAATAAATTTTATTGCAAATTGAATTTACTATAAATATCATTATACACATTTATTCTCTATCTCGAATATTAACTGTGATATTTGCGTTTTTAAGTTTTCAGCCTTCATTAAACCCCCACTTCTACTCATATTACATAAACAATACTCTGTTATAAAACAAACCACATTATTTGAAGCATATATACCCTATATTCTTTTCCAGAGATCTTTATTATACGAGATAGTTGCAAATATGCTGTTATGCCCCCCCCCCAATCTAATTTCTTGGACTGAATAAAATTAATATGTTATATTTTGATATGTTTCAGTTATAGTTTTTCTTTCCGCGGAGGCGTTGGCAGAACTGTTTGTTTACATTTGAGAAGATTCCCGCCCTCAGAAAGATTTCTTATTACCGTTTGTATTTATTCACATAATATTCGCGGTGATGTTGAGTAAGCAGTATGTAGGATCATCTATTATTATTCTTTACGAGGGAAATCTGCTTTGTTTACGCAGCCCCTGCGAGACGGACTTTTTTTAAAGTTTTCAGCGTTCAGTAAACCCCCATTTCTACTGATGTCGCATTAACAATACTGTTGCGAGAATCGGATGAGTGGGCGAATACACAAAGAGAGAGCCGCGTGAAAGGAGGAACAAAGACTAGTGGAACGGGCGAAGCTAATTAGGGCCATTCTAAGTAGGGCCCCCGGCAGAATCTAATTAAGGCCTTCCAGGAAGTTCTGGACCTTTCCATGCCTAGACACTTCTACAAGGATTTATAAGGAAGTCTCACAGCACCCCACAGTCAGTTTACGGTCAGACGTCTTGATGGTAAGACAGTGCAGTGCAGTCGTTTTATGTGAAGTTTAGTGACCGCGAGTGAATTATTGGACTGTGAAATCTGAAGAAAGGTCCAGAACTTCCTGGAAGGCCTTAATTAGATTCTGCCGGGGTAAAGTGTTTTTATAAGAAAAACAGTGTTGTGCCGTGACTGTAAGCAGCAGTTTAGTGCCGATGTGACCATCAAGACGTCTGACCGTAAACTAAACTGTGGGGTGCTTTGAGACTTCCTTATAAATCCTTGTAGAAGTGTATAGGCATGGAAAGGTCCAGAACTTCCTGGAAGGCCTTAATTAGATTTGCCGGGGGCCCTACTTAGAATGGCCCTAATTAGCTTCGCCCATACCACTAGTCTTTGTTCCTCCTTTCACGCGGCTCTCTCTTTGTGTATTCGCCCACTCATCCGATTCTCGCAACAATACGTTATATCATAAACCAATTTATTTAAGCTTAAATATATCATATTGTTTTCAAGAGATCGGTATTATTCGAGAAACATGCCTAATCTTCAGCGATGACGCCATCAACTAAGATATTACAGTCTCGTTTCAAAAATGTTAACTGGTTCAACACCAAACTGGATTTTTAAGGATTTCTCCTTACTCATGAAGCGATTTTCGAAAACTTTCTTCAAATGCCCATCGATCCTACCTTGGAGATGACGAAATTGCTGTCCGTTCAAAACCACACACACACACTCACACTCATATATATATATATATATATATATATATATATATATACATCTACTAGCTAAGGCTAATAATAAAAGTATTTGTCATGAAAGGCATCACTGTCCACAATATTTTAATATTTATTGCCACATATTTTTCAAAATTTTATATACGTTGTTCATAACTATGTATTTGTATTCTGCATTCCCAACCAACTTTTAAATTATTAATTTACGAGACATAAAAAAAAAAAAAAAAAAAAAAATGATTTCTGAGAATAACTATATTACTCAAAGTGTAAACCAAGCATACTCCTGTAATCATAAGCCAATGTGAGCTCGGGAGAAGTAGGGCAGAAACAACAATACATTTTATCAGTGCGATCCCACCATAATAAGGCTGACACAAGCCTGTGTAGAAACTGGGAGTTGTAGAATTTCTCCGGTTACAGTAAAATAAATGTTCCACGTATAAATATCCAAGAGTTTTATGCATAATCTCTGAACATTAAATTAATCGTAAGGAGAATGTAATAGTTTAAATAACTCACTTTGATATAAGGCTAGCAGCAGTGAGAACGATACATAGAGGATGCCCCCCTCCCTTCCCCAACTGAACATATTAACTAAAATCCCAGCGTACCATGGGGGGGGGGGTCGCAATTTTTTTCAAAAACAAAAATGTCAACCCCTTGATTCCCAGTAAATTTATTTTCCGTTTGTTTGCGTCAATATGATTTGATTTAATTTGGGGGCAGCTGTGAAATGGACCAAGGCCCTATTGTGAGATCTGGTATCAGCTCCTTGCCGGCTGATATACTCATGAACTGCACGGAAGAAAGGTTTATATTTTTTCCATTTAACCCTTTACTTTAAGTTCATTGATTTTTGGGGACACTATGTGGATCATGTTCTATACGTTTTAATGGGACTTATTAAATTGGTTACACTAGTACTTGAATAGTTGCCATGGGGATATTAATTACACCCTGGAAATAGAACAGCATAATAAGGTGTGCTACCTACATTTGGAGATAGAGAAGCGAGACAGTGGCCATTCTTTCAGTATTTTTAGAAAGTCGCCACCGACTGGCTTGATAACAGCGGCGGATTCTTTCCTCATCTAGTCATTGTCTTGCTTCTCTATTTTTCCTCTTTACCAGTCAAAAAGTTACCTTTACCAGTCTATATACCTCCAGTTTTATATATAACGTTCCCAGGCGCTCCTCTGGTGTTTGAGTGTGTGTGTGCGGGGGGGGGGGGTTGTTTCTTTGAATTCGCTTGTGTTTTCCAGATTATAATTTGACAATTTGGAATTTTGACTATTCAATTATTATATATATTTTCCGTAAATATTAATTTCGTTATTATTTATTTAAATTATATATATATCATTCATCATTAATTTACACAAACCTCTATAGAGTAATTATATACTCACTTAAATTATACAACTATATGTGTGTGTGTGTATATATATATATATATATAAAACAAGACATAGAAAAAAAAAGAAGAGAATTTCCAATTGAAAAAGACAAGTTATTTTTAAAATATAACATGCTTTTAAAATATTCGCAGAACATGCTTTTAATACAATTAATCGGTTAAATACTTATTATGGCTGATACAACTACAATACTTAAAATATTTATGGATATTCATTATTTCTTTTTATTCTTTTTTTTTCTTTTAAGACTAATAATCTTCTCTTTATATGTTTTTACTTTAATTTTACGTTGTTATTGTTAATTCTCTATATATGTATCTCATACTTTTGAAATAATCTACGTATAAATTAATTGTAACCCACTACAAATGCATGTGATATGCTAACTTGCAAGAGACATGCAGAAACTAATAAACGGCCTTCTTATAGGGTTACTATAGGAAGGAAACAAATAAAATATAATATATATATATATATATATATATATATATATATATATATAGAATAGCTAAGGAACCAGGATTCTCTCGGGAAATCATTAGAGCTGAATGATTACGGTATTTTTTTTTGGCAAGGCTTTAAAATGCACAATATATTTTCCTTTCTCAGTGTTAGAGGGTTATACCTGCATATCTAGTAAGTAAAGTGAGCCATAACGCACATAACATACCCAGACTAAAACGTAAACAAGTTAATAGGGATGTTAATTGTGATGGGGTAATATACCATCTATCGATAAGTATTGCATTTTTAATCTGTAAAAATATTTATTAATATCGTGTCTTTTAATATTCACTAGGACACTAATTTGTATTTATTTCTTAATGTTATATGTTCTAAATGGAATACTTGTCCTTGAATATGTACATATATTTTTAATCTAATAACAGCTTGTTGGTGGATGCCAGGAGGGTTCTGATGATGGAGCACATGCCCTGAAAGCGCTCTAGAATAATTAGAATAGTTAACTGTGAAGTAACAAGACCTTTGATTTCTCACCCGAGAAACCAGCTTCCTTCACCATATTGCATCTAAAAGTGGTATATTCTATCATGTTTGGCGTTATTTGTCACAACTGTTGTGTTAAGAGGTTAATGAATGAATTCCACTGTTATCGAAATATATTTACATTTTCATAGCTTAAAATAATTAATTATCTACCTGGCAAATAATTTATTTGTATGATCAGTGTAACTTAATAATTCAAGAGCATTTAATCGATATAATGACTTACCATTTTGCCCAATCATAATGACTTATGTAAATAGTAATTTACCTCAGATCAATATCATCAGTATGGCTTCAATACATATGCAATATTTATCTTCCATACGAACGTTTAAAATGTTCATTGATTCAGGCGCATGTTAAGCATATTGAAAAGAACTTATTTTGTTTTTGGTGAGATGTAATTTTGTTGTCAAAAATTCATTTATATCTAAATTAGGGTTAGTAGAGTCAATGTATATGGTACTGGTGTGTTTGGGGCCACTGGCTGATGATCGACTTCAGCTGGTATGGTGTTTTAGTTGAGAGAGGAACATCATGGTCAGCAAAAGGTGTTCTGAGTTAGTGAGTGTCAGTCTGTGACTAGGTTTGTCAGTCGTTTATACTTTTAATTTTTTTCTCCTCATAGTGACCCTTTGAGGGGTTACTTATTTGAAAATATGTTCCATTGCCACATGGCATATTACATGTATTATTATGTTTAAATAAATTTTTATTTTACAATATATACACGTTATTCCACAATATAATCAAATCTAATATAAAATAATAATAATAAAATAAAATATTAAAATAAGTAAGAGAATTATAAATAAAATGAAAAAATAACTACAAAAAACAGAACAAATCAATTAAAGTTAAACTCAACCGATGTTTAATTTACGATTCTATATAGGGTAAATATATTGAATTATAATTCCCATTCCTCACAATCAACTTTACATTCTAATGTATTTTTGCTACATCCATATCTATACTTTTGATAAACTTTATAAATTATTCTTTATTATATTGTTAAATATAATATGAGGTGGTTCTGGCCAATTACCTCCTTTTAAAAGTATGTTTATTATTAAATTTGATCCATTTTCATTAAGTGTTGAACAGCCATAAAGTATATGTAAAAACGTTTGTGTTGTCTGTGAGTCATTGTGAGTTGTGTTGTCATTGTCTTGAATTTTAAATCTTGTTAAATAATGTCCTGTCTGTCCGTGTTCCGTAAGAAATTGTGTGATGGTGACTCTTAATTGTGTTGTAGTTGTTGTGAGTTATATTTGGTATGTATTGATGTAATTTTGGTTCTCTGTTCCACTTAAGTATTGTGTCTGTACGTAAGTCTTTTTTAATGTATGATAGAGTCGTACAAGAGAGAGTTCTAGGATTATTTTCGTAGCTTGAGCTGCTTCCATTGCTAACGTGTCAGCTTGATAGTTTCCAATATTTAAAATGGGCTTTTATTCAGTCCATGTGTATGTGTATATTTAAATGTATAATTTACAGAATATTTTGTCTAATGTTTTCTGCGAGGGGGTCGTGTATAGTAGGGGTGCGTATTGAGTAAATGAGAGTCGTGTTTTCTGGGTGTATGATTGTAGTTTGGTGAAGGTTATATGATAATTTTATAATATATTCGGAAGCTGTATGTCTGTTATCCTTATCAGATTGTTTATGATTTAGTCCAGGTCCGTTCGTTTACATCTTACGTCTGTCAACCGAAAGGAGCTTTAGTCTGTACCCAGGTAAATTGTTTTCATGTTGTAGAGGTTACGTTTACAAGTATATATTTCATCCTTTGTTTTATCTTCAATGAAACACAGAAACAACCCTTTTCTCAATTCAACTCTCTACTTTCAAGAAAGCCGTCTGTGTCATTCCTGGGGGCCAAGAAGCAAAGCACTTTTCGAGCCAGCTGGAACAAAAGCTAGGGTATATAAAATAGTCTACCAGCAAGGCCACATTTTATGAGCGCTCATAATTATTCAAAACTTCAGTATCTTCTGGTGTTAACATGGTCCATCAACATGTGTAATTAATCAGATTTCAACCAAGGGGAGAAAACATGGATGGTTAGGGAGAAACGTCCGTCAAGCAAGGGTTGTGTAAACTAAGCAGATTTCCCACGTGAACGTTACGGAAACGGCCGAACTAGCTTTGGACGGAAACTCACGGCTAGAGACGAAGTTAGCCGATCTAATCTCGTCTCTTATCCGCACACACTTAATAAAAATGCAAATATCTCGTTAATATTCAAGATAGAGAATAAATGTATATAACAATATTTATAGTAATTTGATTTTCAATAAGATTGATTCTATACAATGTTTCGATCCGACGTATAATAACGAAGATATTTAGAATTTTCGAATATCTTCCCCTTTAAACCCCCCCCCCATATATATATATATATATATATATATATATATATATATATATATAAGTATAATGTATATGAATATGTTATTACACTATGGGGGTTTAAGTAAATTAATGAAGGAATAAAAAGATTGATTTTTTCGTGCAAGTGAAATTTATAGAAAAGAGTAAAAAGAGAAAACTCCACCAGACTGACAATGCGCAAACTAAGCAGATATCCTACGTGCCGGCCACAACACAAATCTGACGTTGTATTTACTGTAATTTGACACCAATATGACCTGAAATTTACTTGACAAGTGTAGTGGCTCAGGAACTCGAAGAGGAAAACCAAACTCATAAGCATAGAAGGGGCACGAGTTAGTTAAAGCGTTCGTCTTAATCTCAAATGGTAAACCTAGATTAGCGAGTTCAATTCCCGCCTGGGCTGTAGGAATTTATTTAGTGATTAACTCATTAATGAGATAGTCACTAAATAAATTCATTAGTCTCACCCTGGCTATATAAGGACCAATGTAGCAAAAAGTGGACATCAATAAATAATAGTAATAAATTATTGAATAATTCAGTTAATAATAGTGCTTGCGAGAAAAATGCACTGAATAAAATTTTCAAAAACACTGTTTATATAGCAATTGAGGAAATTATTTAGTGACTAAATTCATTAAATAACATCCTAAATCCTACCCTGGCTAGAAAAGGGTGGTGACCTATAGATAACCCGTCCTAATTAGCCTTAGTTGCAAAAAGTGGAGGTTAATAAATAATAATAATAATAATATAGCAATTTATTATTCTATTCATAGATATTTTGAATTGTTTCCCTCCCCCTTCAACCATCCCTCTTCTCTGTCTCAATTGCAGCTATCAACTAACTTATTTACTTACCCTTTCGTGATGTTTAATTTACTAAATGGTATAAATTTCGTCCCACATTAACATTTATGAGAGAAAAATTTGAGAATATTTTATTTTAATAAAGGCCTGCAGCAGAGTTTGGGAGCTGGAGTGGCGTGGGTGTAAAATGAACTTTAAATTGTGGATTAGCAGCTTGACGGCCCCTCGCCATTCTTGATTCATTCAGCGAAAATTAAACCAACCCTCATCCTAACTTTATATTTAATTTTATTCTTTCTGACAGTTTTTCTTATTCGTTTTATTATTTGTTGATTGAAATCTAACGAAATTAAATTTTATAAAGTACACAGGTACATTTCGTCTTACTTTTACATTTTCCTAATTCTGGTAATATTTAACTCCTAGGCAATGAATATAATAGGAATAAATGAAAACTATAAAGTTCGACAAGCAGGGGTTGCGTAAACTGAGCAGATTTCCCACGTGCGTCAAGTATTTGCATTTATCTCAAAACGTAAAAGTTCATGATGGACAATATTTGTTATTTAGACTCCCCCCTACTCACCCCTCGCCCGATTATAGCAATTAACAAATATTGCCTTCAGTATTGAATTAAACTGTTAATTTTCTAGTAAACTTCTAGATGAAATAAACATTTTCGAATTGGGGTCATCACATAGCTTCTCATATGTAGGAAAGATCTGTTGAAAACATTATTTCATATCAGTCAGCCGTCCATGACTTCGCCTCAAGCGGACACCACGTATTCCCCGGCCATCACTCTCTCTCCCCCCCTCTGTCTACAGTTAAGCTATGATTATTATTAATTGTTATTAAGATGTCCCTAGTTGATTAACTAGTTTATAACACAATACTGAGTTTTATTATTATTATTTTTAAAAGGGATTATTTTTTTGTTATTTTATTTATCTCATATGAGAAGAGAATTATTATTTTAATCATTAAATTATCTATGCCCTACATTTTATTTATTTTCTTTGATGTTTCCCCCTTTCTCTGTTGCGACCAGCCGTATAAGCCAAAATTGGCCATCATATAATAGCAGGCAGTGTTAGGAGCTTTAAGAGGAACTCCTGGCCGCTGCAACAGGTGGATTAAGACTTATACTTTGTTATATTGGGTTATTGTTAACGCTGTGTTGTCGCATCGAAAGCATAATGTCAGCTGTAGTCGATCATCAGCCAGAGACGACCTTCTCCACCCACAGCTTAGCCAACATCATATATACTTTATTTGATATAAAAGTCATTTTGACAACAAAATTAATTGTCACCAAGAATAATTTAGTTCTTTTCAATATTTTAAACGTGCGTCTGTATCATTAAACGCTTTTAACGTTCTTTTGGAAGATGAATCTTGCATCGGTACTGAAGCCCGGTTGATGATAGTGCGTCAATAGATGATATTGATCTCAGGTAAATTACTGTTTACATTAGTCATTGTGATATCGATTATAAGTTCTTGAATTATTAAGTTTTACTTATTTAATTATACAAATAAATAGTAACCAGGAAAATAATTTTAAACAATGAAGATGTACACAAATTTACTTTAAATTGGAATCAATTCATTAACCCATTAGCAGATGTCCGTTGTGACAAATAGCGCAAAACATAAGTGAATTAGGGCTATTGAACAAGTTGGTCATATTTTTAAATAGTATATTTTAACAAGAAAGGATATTATTTCAAGTCATCATTGAAAACACAGAGTGCTCTTCAATTACATAAGACGAAAGTAGGTAAGAATCTGTTTGCCATGAAACTCGAGATATGTCAGTAGCGGGTATATGGATCAAATAAACATTTAAAACGTCTTAAATTGGTGACGCCATCGCACAACGAATTAGCATGTATCTCGCATAATAAAGGTACCTTGGAAACAATATATTGTACATAAACACAGAATAAAGTGGTTCATGATATAACTGCTCCCTGTCAATATGACATGATGGTAATGTTCATGATAGTGAAAATAGGTGTATTGCACCATTTGTAAGGAAGTGAATTTTCAATTAGTTTAGTTATGCACAAGTTTTTGATGCGGCTTAACGAACTCAATTTTGCTTTTAAAAATATTGAATATCGAGTTTGGTAATGATCAAACACAAATTACGACCACTAGTGCCTCAAAAAAAAAAATATATATATATATATATATATATATATATATATATATATATATATATATATTTGTATGAATTTAATTTTCGTCATCTCCTGGGTAAGATTGACTGGCATTTGTAGGAGGGAGGAAATTTGTCGAAAATCGTGTCATGACACAGCCCCAATAGCTGATTTTCCTTAAGGCCTTCTAAAAATGTAGATTAGATGATGTCAGATCAGCTGCGGCTCCATCACGTGGGATATATGATTATTTTATCCAGCCTCTGCTTTACACAGAATCTAAATTTAGAAATGTAGTGTGATAAATTTGATTAAAATCGATCGTTGCGGTAGACGAAATTATTATGAGGAACCGCGAATATTTAACTGCTAAATCCTTAATTATAACAGGTCTAATACTCTGTCGTAATAAGTTTGAAAATGAGAGGTAATTAAATCAGAATAATAGGAGTTACCTCCGGCCCCAAGTAAATTACCATGATATCAAGGGAAATAGTGAGATAAACCCTTGGGAAATTTTCAATTAGAAAGACAAATAGAGCCCTCAGGGGGAAATGAAGTCAACATCATCGGTAGCTTCATAAACTTCACAATTTAATAAGTAACTAACCACCCTACATGAGGCAAAACGGAAATTTAAATGTTTTCATTGTCAAATTCTACAACGGGTTTAATTAATTTTCAAAATAGTGCAAATAAAACATAACGACAGGAAATGTTGACACCGACCTATTTTAACTTCATGCCTGATTTATGCTTGTAATTATAAAATAAATACTATCATAAAAGATCCTATTATAAAGTAATACTTCAATAAATTTGAAATAACGTGTTCAAAAAATAATTTATGATCAGCTCCCAGTTTAAGGTAGATCCAAGTTTCTAATCATTTATAAAACATGTCACCCTTTAATGAATTGGACTAATATTAAAGCATGTAAATAAATTAAACAATTTATTGTTTATATATTTATTTATTTGGACCTTCGCTGTAATTTTTTCATAAGTCGAAAAAAAAATGAACAAAACAAAAACAAAAAAAACCAACGAAATTTAACATAACAGAAGTGAAACACAAACAGAGAAAGAGCACAAAATAGAAACGAAACACAGAATAGGAAAGGAACAAAAAGAAAATGAAAACACAAAAACAGAAAAAGAACCGAAAACAGAAATGGAGAACAAATAGAAACGGAACACCCAACAGGAATGGAAAACAAAAAAAGAAATAGTCCACAAAATCTTAAGAAATACAAAAACCGAAATGGAACTAAGTAACGGAAATGTAGCTCACTAAAAAGAACAAAATGCATGTTAATTCAACAAACAAAGATAAAATTCAAAACTAGGTACAAAACTGGAAATCGAAACATTGAGTCACGTTGGAGAGATATGATTCATAATACAGGTATATTTAAAAAATAAAAAATAAATAGATAGATAAATCAATAATTAAAATAAAATAGGTATCTAATATGTGTAAAATAAATTTAAAATAATTAAGGTTTAGATAAAATATATGCTGTTAAAGGAGATTATTTACATAAAATTCTATGCCTACATAATAAACACTGGAGTGGTTGGACACGCACACACACACACACACACACACACACACACACACACACATAAATATTCAACGCTCGCGCAAAATTTATTAAGTTGTTAAAAAGATTATTAACAAAATTTATTTGCAATTATTTTATAGACAGATTTTAGAAAGTGTAATTTTAAGATGAGGTAAACGCCTATTTTACCTCAACATTTTAGACTTTCTTAAAGTTTTGAATACTTTGAATTTTGAATCTTGAATAGTGGGAACTGATTGTAAAAAAAAATCAAATTTTAATTTTCCATCTGAAATGCTTTCCCATAAAACTGCCTCGTAAAATTTTGAAAAAGTGACAAAAATGAAGCTGTTCTAATTGAGCTAGAAAGATAAGACTGCTGTCATTTTATTCTGTTAGTCATGTCCTTTCATACGACATGTGACCCACTAATAACAAGACTTTTTCAAAACTCAAAATTAAAATTTTGATTGTTTTGGAAAGTGCTTCTTCAAAAAATTACAAACATTCCTAGGTGTAGCATGTACTTATATTTAGTATATGTCAATGTTTGAAAATTGGTATATAATGGGCTCATAGTTAACCACTGATTTAAAATGCGTTGTTTTACAAAGTCAGTAGTCTTTATGTAACATTTTACATGATACAGTAAGCGTTTGATTTACCTTCTAGGAAAAATGTCACTTGTTGCTTATCATTGCCTTGTTGAGTTCCCTTAATAGTTGTGACCTGGGTGAATCGAACATCCAAAACTGTTCGGATTGAATCTTTTGTCTACATAAGGTAAAGTGGATTCCATTCATATTTGCCTTTCCCATTCATTAATTTGGTTAGATGTCAGAAGTTAATATGGCCACTGGAGACTAATTTTAGCGGCTAACCTCTTATCATTGCCGCCAATCACATCACATAAAGCCGTATCATAGAAATCCTCCTTGTGTTAGCACAAGTTTATGAACCTTTTTTTCGTAACTGTTCGAGTTATGTTAAATATTCGGATATCACAACAAAACTGACATGATGAAAACTCAGGGTACGTCAAGCAACAAGTGACATTGTGTCACATGTCATACGAGAGGCTATGAAGAACAGAGTGAAGAGAGACTACTTTCATCTACTTCGCTCCACTAGACCAGCTTCTGGCGATTTCAAAAAAGCCTCTTTAGCATTAAAGTGTGCTTTTTTGAAAGATTTTCCAAACCGAGTTTTGTAGAAATTTTAAAATGGTCAGATAAATTGTTGAACTGACATGGAATGACCATCTGAGACAATTTTACAACGAATGTATTATATAAATTCTTATCTAATAATATGCCAATAAATTAATTGACAAAATATTAGTAACTTTGGTTCAGTAGATCATATATATTTGACGTATCCTGTTATGTTTTTATCATTTAGTGAGGGTAAATATATCCCGGATACATTTCAATGCAATTTTAATATATTTTAATTTTATTTCAACCTTTCTATTATGTAATTTGCGCTTCCCAAAAAGCCTTTTAGCACCTGCTTCTATTATTGTTTGTAAGGTTATGTGTTTTTTTTTCAATTCTTAATGAATATATCATTTAATTTAGTGCTCTAAATGCGATTTAAATGAATTTAAGTATCCATCGATTCCACATCGGAGATTTGACACACACACACACATGTATATATATATATATATATATATATATATATATATATGAATGTATGTTGCTATCAACTATCTTTGAAAATCTCGTTTTGCGATAACCAGAAAATACCATGGCACGGACAATCCAGTAGAAATATTTTTACAATATGTAACCTAAAACAACTTAATTTTAATTCTTTTGTTCTACGTGGGTAATATCTGTTTTATTATTATTTATTTACGTCCACTTTTTGCAACTCAGGCTAATTGGGACGGGTTATCTACAGGATACCAGCCTTTTCTAGCCAGGGTGGGATTTTAGGATGTTATTTAATGAATTTCGTCATTAAATAATTTCCTTTGCCCAGACAAGAATCGAACTCGCCACTCTAGGTTTGTCATGTGAGATAAAGGTCAACGCTTTAACTCGCATGGGTAACCTGAGCCCCTAATATCTGTTTTAAATATTTATTTTAATAATTGAGATTTTTACATATGTATTTGTATAATTGTTTTAAAATTTACATCTGATGATGATTCTTAATTATCGGGTTAGATTTTGAGATATTTGTTGTGTCCTCATTTAGTTTTTCTTTTCGATTGCCGATTATTGGTATTTTAGTTCGGTTTTTGGCTTTGCATTATAAGTTCTTCTGTCGTTGCAATTTTTCTGATCATGAGCTATAAATATTTTAAGACGGCAAACATTCTAAATAAATATTGTATTGTACAAGACTTGTCAAAATTAAATTTCAGTGTAATTTTTTACTACATGGAGATTAATTATGTTCATTTCTAGTGGTTCGAATAACTTGGTAGAATGGAATTTTGGTATATTTGCCAAGATTGAAAGAATGGAATCTGAAAATTGAGATCACATTTTCCAAAATGACTATTTTCATTATGTTTGGCTGTTAATCCCACAACTTTTGACGAAATTATTGTAGTCAATATAAAATACTGCAATCTACATTTATTTTTGGTTTCGTTATAAATTTACCTTAAAATATCCTGCTCAATGGCTCAAGAGCCCACGGTAATAAATATTTTGATTTGATGTAAAAACTTACTAAACTTTTGTTAACAGGAGTCGGCAGTAATCCGAACACAAAAACAGTTGATAAAGAGAATCTCGAAAATGATCTAGTACAAAAGAGATCTTCTTTTACAAAATGCGAGGCGATTTCAATGCATAATTTAATAACCTCGCAGACAATCCCTTTCCCTCGTAAATTTTTCATTATTTTTTACGAGATTTCATTTTAGATTATATGAATTGTAGATTCCTTCAGGAAATTTAAAACCTTAAATCACACTATGTCGTTTCTTTTTGTTGCGTGGGTTTTCAAAGAATATGAAAAGAATCCAATTTCACCGAGTTAAGGATGTGTCGATATTCAAGGAAAGTATTAAAAACATTTTTCAGTAAAATATTCCTTTAACTGTTAAAATATTTTTATGCCTTCTATGAAATGAATTAGTTAATTTAGTAATTTCTAAATAGTGGCCGTTGTCCATTTGTTGCATTTTATTTTGTTTATTAAAGAATATTATTTTAAAAGTGTAGCCGCAGGACAAAATGTTGCTAATCTTAACTTAAACGAAATTAATGTGATTGGTTAAACGACCTAAATTGAGGGAGAAACCTGCCTCTTACTATTCCATGTGATGTGAGCTTAAGATTTGGCCACAATGTGTTAACAAATGCACCTTATTTTGAAATCTTAACTACCACGAGCATTATGTTTCTTAATGTAATGTATCACGTAGAACACGAAATAGTTTGCATGACTATTCTATAGCGGAATGTCAACAGAAATATGAATAGCTTACAAAGTTTGGCGGCTCAATCCAGCTGCTTTATATCGATACGTCACCAAAAACAATATATCGATTATCCCTAATGAAGTGTGCTCTAAATTGTAAATAAGTTGACCGTAAATTTATAGTTGAACTACCATCACTTCAAAGATTCTAGTAAATGGAAATATATATAATTCATTTGGTTTAAGTTTCCAAAATTAATGATATTGGTGTATTTAATCGCGTGGTTGGCTAGGGACGTTTTTCGTTATTATCACCGTTTATCTTTTGTCTGGTTCTTCTTTTGAGACAATTCATACTGTTTATTTAAATTAACATCCATTTGTTATGTTTATTTATATTTTCTTTGGATGCTATTTTGTTGTTCGTTTTATTTTGATAGAAATAATTAATTTCTGTTTGAATTAATTTAATTTTCTTGAGATTAGTAATAATTTCACTATGAGTATCGTCGTCTCTATATCCTCCCTTTTTTATCAAAAATGAGGCGTCTTATGTAACTAAAAATTAGAAATGATTTTAATAATTATGTGAAGTTTTCATTTTTCTTAACCTACCGTCATCGAATCATGAAGGTAGTTTGTTTTTAACAATTATACTTTTAATTGGAAAAGAAAGAAAAATTATTGAGAAAGTTAGTGTGAATTACCCCCTGAAATCAGTTATTTATTTACAATCTTTCGGCCAGTCATCGTACGTTACAATAAGATTATATCATGAAAAGTTGGTATTCTTGACTTGAAAATGTTTATTCTATAACATATTCGATATTTAAGAAGGTTCATATTCGTTAATAAGGTTACACATCTCAAATCAGGCACTGATGATGAAGCTTAGTCTCTGGAAGTTCACTCTGCATATTGAAGCACTCCTCTTGTTTGTCTAGAGGACAAGACCTTTTATATTGATCATGAATTAAAAAATTTGTCTTTAGATAAATTTAATTATTTTGTGCTTTTGACAGTAACAGTAGGGCTAGATCCTTTTTTCCGATTAACAAATGATGGCAGTAACACTGATTCCAATTTTTAGAGATTTTCAATTCAACAGCTAAAACATGACATTTTCTGAATTTTTCGGCAATTGTTTATTGAAGATTCTTCTCACGGGGACTCAGGTTAGTCATGTGATTAACGGCCTTGGCTTTAATCTAACCTGGTTAACCTCGATTCATGAGTTCGAATCTCACCAGGGCAT
Source organism: Riptortus pedestris (assembly GCA_019009955.1). Taxonomy (NCBI): domain Eukaryota; kingdom Metazoa; phylum Arthropoda; class Insecta; order Hemiptera; family Alydidae; genus Riptortus; species Riptortus pedestris. The sequence continues at coordinate 4,231,565 of CM032230.1, read as the reverse complement.
GAGGAATTTATTTAGTGACGAACTCATTAAATAATATTCTTTTTCCCACCATGCTGAGAAGGGGGTGGTAATTATAAGGTTCCGTATTTGTGTTTCTATTGACTTAAGAGAACAATTTTATACTTAGCAATGTAAAAGTCCAGAATAGGCTAACTGTGAAACAGTAAACAGTGTTGGTCAGACTAGAAGATTCGTTTTATTGCCTTAAAAACGATATTATGAAAATACCAAGAGTAAGGCATATAGAAGGGGACTAATAAAAAGAATAGCTGTTTTGAATATAAATTTGATAACAATAATACCTCAAAATTACCATGAATAAATAACTACAATATAATGTTACATGGGTTTGAAACCTCTTCGTTTTATAAACCAAGCACTTTTTTGAATGAGGGTGTAATATTTGATACTTCGTGGTCTCTAAAATATCCGAATTTAAAAATACTGCTTGAAATTTATTATTTTCCCACCGACCTCCCATTTCCCTATTTATTGAGACATGAATGAATGAATTTTGCCATTATTATAAAGAGTAAAGTGAAAATAATATTTTACAAAGTTAATATATACACGATTTTAAGGTACAAATACACTAATAAACAATATTGCTTACATACTTTGAATTTATAAAACAATCTGTGGTTCACTCTTTAGGGCTTCCCCAAGGGAGTACGGAGTGACTAACTTCCCGGAGTGACCAACTCTAATGGCAAATGTTTTACGACATAATCCTGTCTAAAATGCAACTTATGTTTTCATAATTTCCAAGAGACGGTTAACTTGAATTGTTTGTTGAGAAAACCCTTTAATATATCGTTCCCCAAACTTGCAATATGGTATATGCTCATATTGCCATATTCTTCATTTTGTCCTTCATATTTTTGAGGTCAGATCTTATTTAATTAGTTCATTTAAATTAGTACATACAGTATAAACTAAACCATTGGAGTTATTTAAATTATTTACTTATTTATTAGCGTCCACTTTATGCTACTACGGCTAATTACATTAAGAAACATAATGATCGTAGTAGTTAAGATTTCGAAATAAGGTGCAATTGTTAACACATTGTGGCCAAATCTTAAGCTCACATCCCATGGAATAGTAAGAGGCAGATTTCTCCCTCAATTTAGGTTGTTTAACCAATCACATTAGTTTCGTTTAAGTTAAATTAGCAACATTTTGTCCTGCGGCTACCCTTTTAAAATAATATTCTTTAATAAACAAAATAAAATGCAACAAGATGGACAACGACCACTATTTAGAAATTACTAATTTTACCAATTCATTTCATAGAAGGCATTAAAATATTTTAATAATTAAAGGAATATTTTATTGAAAAAAGTTTTTAATACTTTCCTTGAATATCGACACATCCTTAACTCGGTGAAATTGGATTCTTTTCATATTCTTTGAAAACCCACGCAACAAAAAGAAACGACATAGTGTGATTTAAGGTTTTAAATTTCCTGAAGGAATCTACAATTCTTCTAATCTAAAATGAAATCTCGTAAAAAATAATGAAAAATTTACGAGGGAAAGGGATTGTCTGCGAGGTTATTAAATTATGCATTGAAATCGCCTCGCATTTTGTAAAAGAAGATCTCTTTTGTACTAGATCATTTTCGAGATTCTCTTTATCAACTGTTTTCTGTGTTGGGATTACTGCCGACTCCTGTTAACAAAAGTTTAGTAGGATTTTACACCAAATCAAAATATTTATTACCACGTTAATTACAGGTTACCACCATTTTCTAGCAAGGGTGGGGCTAAGGATTTTATTTAATGAGTTCGTCACTAAATAAATGCATATTAACCCAGGTGAGAATTGAACTGGCCACTCTAGGTTTACCATGTGAGGTTAAAGCTAACACTTTAACTCACATGGCTAACCTGAGCCCCCCGTAAATTGTAATTAAATAATTTAATCATATAAATGTAATTAAACGATATTCTGAAGTACTCTGTTAATTTGTTCAACGATGCATCATGAATTGTCATAATATGATTCTAATGCAGGATCTCTTATTACTCGACAGTCAATTTTAAATACAGAAAGTAGTCTGTTACATATTTCGTTTTATGGCATTGGAAATAATAAATTGAAGACAGGCTCTATGAAAATTTTCCATACTAATTTCTAAATTTATTTAAGATAAAGTGCTTCCATTTTTTTTATGGGCACGAGAATTTTGCATATGGTCACCATCTATAACAAGGCTCATTCCTTACAATTTCCTCTGTTCAAACAAAATCACGGGAAATATATCAGAAGAAGGTAAAGTTCCACCTGATATCTTGTTAAAGTTAAGTGTTACTTCGTCTCAAAGGAGCCCTCAACTGGAGCAACAACTTAAGCCACAACTTGGGACAACAGGCCGAAACAACCTTTAGACTGTACTTAAGGGAGATGACAAATATGAAAACTTATTTGAGAAGCAGATAGCCCTCGTGTCAGGGTACTCTGAGCCAGTATAGTATAATTTATAAGTGAGCAATTTGTTCATAACTCATATTAAAATTGATTTTTAGCAGAAGCCCCTTCTGTGAAACAAACAGTAAGATTTTTAGAAAAATTAATTTAATGAATCATTCCACGAATAATAATAGTAATTAATGTGAGAAAGTCAATGAACAAACCTACCTTGTGTACACTTAGTATAATCACCGGGTAAATAACTCAATGTCTCTACATGTTTCATGATGTTTTTCATATGACAATTTCGTGCGTAACTTTACCCAAACTTTATAATCCCATTTGAAAACATTTTATTTGTTCTGCTCATGATGCGATTTTGAAAAATGTCAAACAATGTCCATCAATCCTACATAGAAGGCGACGAAAATGAGTGAAAATTATTTCAATTGAAAGTGCAGCATATACACGCGTTATCTTTTATACTGCACTTCTATCAATATTATCTTTTTTTTAGCAGTTCCTATACATGTTCCTTTTATTGAGCAATACCTACATATGTTACCTTTTCTTGTGTAATACGGGAGTAGGTGTGTTGCCTTTAGCAGATTTCCCTCAAGGGAAATCAGCTATAGAGGTCGTACTCATGACGCGATTTTCGAAACATTTCTTCAAATGCCCATCGATCCTACCCAGGAGATGACGAAAATGAGGTCCGTTCAAAATTATATATATAGTTGTCTGTTAACGCTCAAGCGGACGCAACGTTTGTTTGACCGTTACCAAACTCGATATTTAAACGTTTTATGCAAATAGACAAATCAATTTCGTTAACGGCTGAAATCGGACCAGTGGAAGGGGGGTTTAGAGGGGGGCTTTTTGAAAATTCAAAATATCTCCGTTATTATGCGTCGGATCGAAAACTTGTATAGAATAAATCTTATTGAAAATTAAATTTACTATAAATATTGTTCTATACATTTATTCTGTATCTTGAATATTAACCGAGATATTTGCATTTGTATTCTGTGTGGGGTCGGCTATGTTTGGGACTTTCCGCAGAGAGCTACTGCGGCTGTTTCCGTAACTATTAGTCCCTCGTGAATAGGTTTAGAGATTCCTTACTACTGTTGTTATTAGGCAGATTTTTCTATTATAAAACTTCACGTGGGAAATCTGCTAAGTTTACGCACCCCCTGCGTGACGGACTTTTTCTGATTAACAAGACAATTTTACTTTTTTCTTTAGCAGCACCAACACATGTTACCTTTTTTTGTGCAATACCTACACTTGTTACCTTTTATTGTGTAATATTTACATATGCTACATTTTCTTGTTTAGTACCTGCACGTGTTAGCTTTTATTGTGCAGCACTTACACCCCTTGCCTATTATTGTGCAGTACCCATACGTGCTACCTTTTATTGTGCAGGACCTACCCTTATTACCTTTTTGTCATCAGTACCTATACATATTACATATTATTGAGCAATACTTATGTTACCTTTTCTTGGGTAATACCTGAGTAGGTATGCTTCCTTTTTCTTGTTTCCTGAATATTCTACTTTTTTTTTAGTAGTACCAACACATGTTACCATTTTTTGTGGAATACCTACTACAATTATAACCTTTTATTGTGTAATACCTACGCATATTACGTTTTATATTGCAATAAATACTATGCTATCTTTTTCTTTTTGAGCATAGACATATTATGTTTTATCTTTTGTGCAATACCCACAAATGGGACTAGTTTTTTTTTTGTGAAGTAAAGGCCCCATATAAATTGACTTAACCAATCGTGGTGGAAGGTCAACAATGAAGAAATACTTCAAATGATTATTATTGAACAAATCACATTGAAATAACCGTAAAGAGTTAAAATTGCTATGAACATTTAAAGAAAAGGTATGGATGGGAAACTCTTGGATAACGCTTTCACACACACACACACGCGAACACTCACTTTAAGAGATATTCAGAATTAAAATAATAAACGCAAGATATTGAAGGCAAAGGTTACTTCATTTAACTTAACTTTATTTTTCCAATTTCGTATCAAAGACATTTTTTTTGTTCAATTTATTTATGAAATATTTATTTATTCATTCAAGATGCATGAAAGTGGTACCTATTCTCATTTATAGAATGGAGCCATTGTAATTCTTATTTTAAAGCCTGGCAATGGTAAAAAACAAGCTTCTACCAATGACCCGATCTCATTTACCAACTGTATCTGCAAGATCGTTGAGAATATGCAAAACAAAAGGATATTATGGTTCGTTGAAACTCATTACCTCCTAGCTGCATGTCAATGTGGATTTAAACCTACACACTCTACTATACACCACAACGCCAGAATTCAAAGCTATAATTTAAATGCTGTTTTAATGAAAAACTCTTAGCTGTGTCCTTTGATGTCGAGAAGGCATATGACAGAGTATGGAGGAGACTCAGAATATCACAGCTCATTTTTTTGAAAAGTCAGATTCATTAAGGAAAGTGGCCATTATTATGAATAAATATGAGGAAAAAGTAATTTTTTTATATGTACATGTATATTTATTATATGTATGTATATATTTGTATATATAAATCTCTCGCTGAAAGCAATGCATCACTTTAGTTGTTGAGCTGCAAGTTTATACTGGTTTATCTGGGGGAACAAAGTTAAGTATTAATGAATTAGATCTGCAAAAGTTAGCGTTTCAAAAGGGTGTTCATGTCAGTTCTATTTTCTATAAAATAGCTTCATTTTCTTTTTAACAAACTGCAAATATCGACCTCGGTGGACACATGCACACATCGACAAACACCCTTTTGACTAATCGTTTGGAATTGGAAACGAAATTGAATTCGTGCTACGTCAATTTATCATTGCCGAACCAGAGGACTGCCATTGCTATCTTTATCACAAGCTTGCAATAAACAATATATGGGATGGTTTTTAGGTGCTTCACTTTCTGAATCTTATTATTATTTATTAGAGTCCACTTTTTGCTACTATGGCTAATTGGGACGTGTTATCTACAGGTTACCACCCTTTTCTAATCAGTTGGGTCTAAGTATTTTATTTAATAAGTTCATCACTAAATAAAGTCCTATTGGCTAGGCGGAAATCAAACTCGCCACTCTACCAGGTGAGAGGCCATCTCTTTACCTAACATGGCTAACCTCAGCCCCTTTAAGAATAAACGGGTTATACACAGTACATTTGTATAAAAATCTATATAAAAACTAACGGACCCTGCAGACGTTGTCCTGCATTATATATCAAGCGATTAGGATGTTAAATTTAATAATATTACGTTTAAAAAAAATCTACTTTTCATAACGCAAAAAACAACATTTGTTATATGCACGTTTGCCAAAAAACAAATAGTAAATAAAATATCGCAAAAACTTGGTACGAAAAAGAAAAGGAAAAATGAGAGAAGGAAAAGAAGACGTTTTAGTTCTGAGATTATCTGGTAGAATGCGCACTACACGTTCTTAAAAACAAACAGTTATAGACCAATAACTGAAATAAATAAAAACCCTCAACAATAATAACGCAAATACATAAATATAAATAAAGACAATAATTGCAACATTCAAATCAAATTAACATCAATTTGGACAATAAATAACAATGTCTGAAAGTGAAAACCTCTCGCAGCTGAAAACATCTTTATTAAGATGACATACTTAAACTCTAAGGGCATACATAAGATAAACATATTAACATGTCATTACATTTCCAATAACCTCGCCCTTCGCCCTTCGACCGGAGACCCAAATAAATTGTTGGCCCCTCATTAATGTTTTAGTGTATATCTCGTTTATACATTAATATACGACAAAACTGAATATGACAGAAGTTACTCCAAATAACAACATAAACAACTCTCATCCTGTGCATATTTGACGAAAAACCAATAGGAAACGAAATACGGCTATTTTCATTTCAGGCCTCCCTCACGACCCCCACTCCTGCTCCATCTGCCTGGCCGATCTGCGGCGCTAAACCATCCGGGGCGTCACCCGAACGCGAATTTAAAAATTCAATCAAATCGTTCCATCCGTCTAGGAGGAGTTCAGTGACACATACACGTACGCTAGAATTATATATATAAAAATATAAAATCATATCTATGTAAAATAGTAATGTATTTATAATGTATGTATAATTTGTTCATTTTGTTTCATGCACCTCTGTATTGAAGATGCGGTGGTTTCAATACAATAAAATAGCTGTCGATTAATACAATTAATTAAAATGTTAGAAATGGCACTTTTTCTGATGTTTGTCGTAATGTCATTATATATATATCTGGAATATGCTGAACCAGAGGAACCAATTGATCAGGATCAATAAAAATGCCTTGTCCTCTACTATTGTTTTTAATTTTATGCAATGTGCACTTTCAGGGTCAGCGCTCCATCATCAGTGTCTGCTGACAAACAAGAGCCTGCCAAAAAACAAAAAAAATCAAAACTTTAGAACCAAAACATCCAGGAAAATTTTAAAAATAGTCAACTAATAAAAATTAAAAACGATAAGCGTGTGTTAAAGATAAAAACTTAAAATCTTTAAACTATAAATTCAAAACAGACAAATTACAGATAAGTAAACAATATTTACATATCACAGTAGGGGAAAACCCCTGAAATGCACACCAGAGGAACTGTAATACAAATTACAAAATAAAAAATAAATAAACAAAGCAATACTAATAATAGAGTGGATGGAGCGCTGACTCCGAAAGTGCACTTTGAATAAAATTAAAAACAATAGTAGAGTACTTTTTATTGATCCTGATTAATTCATATAATTTAAAATTTAATTTTAGTTTACAGAAATAATTTGGAACTTAAATCTGGTCGTATACATCATTTTGTGTGGGAATGAAATTATGTTGTTCATGTATTGGCTACCTTCTGTCAATAGTTGTTGTAAGCCGAGTGAATATTACAAGTTGAGCGAATTGCTCTGTCTGTCAATGTCATCAATTATGCTTTTTAGTTTGTTGGGGACGATTCTTAGTCTCGAGATGAATTAAAAATTCGAAGCCCCTCATAATTATCTGTCGGATCAAAATGTTTTGTATTACCAATCATATACATTTGATATTCCTCAATTATGTTAGCTTTTTTTTTAGTTTGTTGTCTGTTACTCGAATGCTAGTATTCTTTTTTTCCGTTTCTTATGCTACCCCAACTCCAGTTCAAACACCAATTTTTTTTATGTAGGAGTCTTTTTAAGAGTGAAATATAGAATAGAGGTTGAAATGAGATCACCAGTGAGTGGGAACCTGCAAGTGGGAAGTCTTGCTGTTTTACGCAATCCCTTCTTGGCAGTTATCCTTTTTTTACTCTAGGTTAAGACATTTCGGCGATGGGGCAATTCGAATATTTTTAAATAATGCTTGCTGTATTCGTCAGCTGAAGAGAAAATTGCTCCAGACCAAATCCCTGTAATTAATCTTTTCCCTGGATAATAGGCAATTTCTCTTAAATCGCCTCTTTAGTAATATTTATTGGGAAGGAAAAAGAAGATTAATATTATAGATGGATCTGGTAAGAATCTTATAGGATTGGGTATTTATTAGGGGATTGTAGGCTGTAGCTGTGGCAGGATGAAGGGATATTGGGGAGAGCTCTGTCGGTGAGTCTACCAACCTTCTGCTTCCTACCCGATCCGGGAGAGTTCGCCAATAGTCACAGGTGCCTCTACTCCCCTGGGATTCCTAACTATTTTCGGCAAGAGACCGTACTCATGAGGAGACGAGACCTACTCAAATGCCCATCAATCCTGCCCACGAGATGACGAAAATAAAGTCTGTTCAATATATATATATATATATATATATATATATATATATATATATATATATATATATATTGGTGTTGTTTTTTGAAGTTTTGTTCAGTGTTGGTGAAAAAATCTTCGTTCATCCCATTATTTCGAGAATATTAATTTTCTTCAGGGCAAGACTAAATATACTTAAAAACTATTGTACATTACTGTTGTACCTCTGTTTACATTAGGAGTACTAGTAACGTTACTAGAGAACTAGTACTCTTAATGTAAACCGAGGTACAACAGTAATGTACAATACTATTTAAGTATCCTTAGTCTTACCCTGAAGAAGAGAAAATTAATATTCTCGAAATAATGGGATGAACGAAGATTTTTTCACCAATACTGACCAAAACTCCAAAAAACAACAACAAATTTATATAATATATATATATATATATATATATATATATATATTTGTCTGTTAACACTCTGGCGGTTTCAATTTTTGCTTCATCATTACCAAACTCGATATTTAAAAGTTTTATGTAAAAATAAAGATTAAGTTCGTTAATGGCTGAAATCGGACAAGTGGGAGGGGGGGTTTAGAGAGGAGGATTTTCTAAAACTCGAAATATCTCCGTTACTATACGTCGGATCGAAAAATTGTATAAAATCAATCTTATGGCAAATTAAATTTACTATAAATATACTATTGCTATATACATTTATTCTCTATCTTCAATATTAACCCACATATTTGCATTTTTATGTCCGTGCGGATAACGGACGAGATGAGATCGACTAACTTTGGTTCTAGTCGGGAGTTTCTGGCAAAAGCTAGTTCGGCCGATTCCGTAACTGTTCGGCTCTCGTGAAATTTCTCTATTGTAAAACATCACGTGGGAAATCTGCTTAGTTTACTTAGCCCCCCCGTGACGGACTTTTTTCAAAATGAACAGATTCTTCATATCCCCCCATAGCCAAAATGTTTTTCGTGTTGGTACATAATACTGACCAATATAAAAACATTGAGGTTGGTTAAGTGGGTTAACATGGCATCATATTATCATCAAAATTTTACAAAATCAATAAACATAAAATATCAAGTGTATATGCGTCAAACCAGCCTGAAATATTTGTTGCTTGAACTCATTATTCGGCAAGATAATGAGTTCAAGCGACAAGATGAAGGATTTCATCTTGTACGAACTTGTGGACTCTTATATACTTGTTGACTTTTTGAAAAGTACAACAATGATACTTCCTTTTCCAATATTAGTCTTTCTTATAACATTTTTTTTTTTTTTTTTTTTTTTTTTTTTTAATAATAATTCTTTATTGAATAACAAGAATTTTTACAAGATAATTCATAGTGTTCCTTGTGACCACTGCAATTTACAAAAGGAAACATAAAATAAAAATTTCTATTTAAGTAGAGGATTGTTGAAATGCAATTGACTAATAGTAGGCAGTTATATTGCAACTTAGTGATAACAGCTTTCTTATAACATATTTGTACGCCGATTTACAGAGTATCTCGCATTTCTGAATAGGGGCTGATATTTAGACCTCGTCGACCCCCAAAATCAGTTTAGGTTTATGTCGACCCCTGGGAAACCGATTTGGAGCCCTGAGGTGTCTAGATCGACCGCTTTGACAGTCCTGGCTCAACACCACCTGCTCGAATGGAATTGAGGAAATAAAAAATAAATGGGAATAGGAAAACTCGAAAATCCAAAGCTAAGTAATAATTAAAATAAGTAAACACGAACACTGTCTGACCTCATATACAGTCAGATTTAAAAAAAACAATATCGCTCAGTACAAATAAAAAGTCCGTCACGCAGGGGCTGCGTAAAAGCAGATTTCCCACGTGAAGTTATACAATAGAGAAATCTACATACCGGTAACACTTAAGACCATCGTGAGTAAATACGGTAGAGAAATCTTTCAGTTAATTTTAATAAGCTCCCAACGGAAACGGCTTCTGAATTGTAAACAGCCAGTTCTGCCAACCACTCAGATCTCAGCAGATAGACATATTCTTCACCGGAAATAAAAACAATTACTCATGTACATCTGAATATAACACATTAATTTTATTGCAAACTATTTGCAATATCTAGTACTGCAATTTATAATGAATCAGAATAATTTATATTTTAATACCTAAATTATAGTAGTGCAAGAAATAAAGAAGGGGCGAGGGGGGGGGAATTACAGGACGCAATGCATATATATAAAGTACCTTATAAAATAAAAGGTTAGAAGACAAGAACGGGTAAAGGTTAGGGTACACGAGGTTAGGTTACACGAGTGCCGAACAGTTACGGAAACTGCCAAACTAATCCGAAAACTTCAGACAATAGCTGCATATACACTTAATAAAAATGCAAATACTTCTGTTAACATTCAAGATAGAGAATAAATGTATATAACAATATTTAAGATAAATTTAATTTGCAATAAGATTGTTTTTATACAATTTTTCGATCCGACATACAGTAACGGAGATATTTCGAATTTTTAAAAATCCTCCCCTCTAAACCCCCCTCCCCTGGTCCGATTTCATCCGTTAACGGACTTGATCTTTATTTTTACATAAAACGACTAAATATCGAGTTTGGTAAAGATTAAACAATAATTGCGTCCTCTAGATCGGTAACAGACACACACACACACACACACTCAATTATATATATATATATATATATATATATATATATATATATATAACTATCTATCACATATTAATGGAATGTCAAAAGTATACAGATATTATTTCCAATAATATAGAAGTGGCCCTTGGAGATGACCCGAAAGAACTCCATAAATTGTTTAATTTTGTAAAAAAACACGAGTTTATACTAAGAAATTTAAAGTGCAATTGTTTGTATCGTCGTTTATATTGTTAAAATGGCGATATGGATGAGGATATCAAAATGTGAATTATAAATATTACAGGGCGATGATAACCTGGTAGTTTTTCGCCCTTAAACCCTATACAAAAACAACAATATATATATATATATATATATATATATATATATATATATATACATATATTATATATATATATATATATATATATATATATATACAGTTTTGAACGGACCTCATTTTCGTCATATCTTAGGTAGGATCAATGAACATTTGAAGAAAAATTTCGAAAATTGCGTCATGAGTACGACCTCAAGCTAGATTAAATGAAATCAATTAAATTATCATGTCTTTTTTTTTTAAATTATTATTTTATTATATGATAGCTCGTTGGACACCACTTCTTGCTTCAAATACCATCCATCAACTACAAGTGTTTCACACAGGAGCTACGTAAGCTAAGCAGATTTCCCAAGCGCTGAATGACACTGGTCATCTTGTCTCACTTATATTCTCTATTTCTGAGTAAATAAAGTCTGTTTCACAGACTAATCAAAGTTTATTGAAGATTTCATTTAATGCCTTTTCAAGGTCCTGCGTGTCCTCTGAAAAACCGCCATATTCAAGTAATTAGAAGCTAGCGCCTTGATGCACTTTACTGTAAGCATACTAGCTTACTGCTAATGTATGTGAAGTGATTAGGCGATGGAGGGGGGGGGGTGGAGTTTGCAAAAATACAAATATTTCAGTCAATATAAGGAGTTGAAATTGCAATAAGATTATGTATATGACATTATTGAAGTCAAAACAACCGAAATTTGGATTTTCCCCTGAACTGATTTAGCCGAGACTTATTAGACTTATGAACTTGCTCTTATTGGCAGATTTCTCTTAAGAACCAGTTGAAGGGGAAGGGAGGTTAAAAGATAAATATTTCTCAACTATATGTCGGAAAAAATTGTATAGAATAAATCTTATTAAAAATGAAATTTACTATAAATATTCGTATATAGATTTATTCTCTATCATTAATATTATATAAGATATTCGGATTTTTAAATTTTCATTATTTAGTAAACTCCTCCTCATGCATACATGTATATATACTGTACTCAGCTATATAATGAACCACTTTATTTGAAGCTTAAATACCAAATATTGTTTTCAAAAGATATTTACTATATGAGGTAGTTGCAAATCCGTTGTGTTATGATGTCATCATTTAAGACTTTATAATCTTAAATCATAAATGGGTATTTGTACTTCACCATACTCGATATTTTGTTGTTTCGTTCAACATTTAAACCCATAATAGTTAATAACGGACCCTGAATAACGAGGGGGGGGGTATGGAGAAATTCAGAGGGTGGGAGAGTGAATTTGAAAATTGAAATTGTGTCATACCATAATTTGTGAAATCTGTTTAGTTTACGAGGCCCCTGCGTGACTGACTATTTTTTTTTTTTTTTTTTTTACATGAAACGTTTTTATATCGGGGTTAGTAGAGGAGAAAGTTCATATCGATAAGATATATTTTGAAATATATACAATTACTGGCAGAGTTAGAAACTCGGTTTATTATTCTAAAGTTTTTGATTAAAACTATACTTGATATTGTATGTTAGTTTATATTTGTTAGTCACATATTATTGGGCAATAGATATTCAAGTCAATGTATATCTGTAGGAGTGATGAGCTCTGTCGGTGGATACTTTAACCACCTGCTTCCTGCCCAATCCGCTAGATATCTCCACCTATACCAATAGCAGCCTCTCCACCTCCTCACCATTCAAATTATCATCCAATTCCATATAATCGAAATGCCCAATCTTCTCATCGAAATGTTAACAAAATTTGCGAACTAGATGCGTGATATTGTGAGGGGTACTCATGATGTTGGCCTATTGGGGTCTAGGAAACGTATAGACTACCAATATTTTACATTATTAGGCAAAATATTCTTTGATAGCAGATTTACACGAAGATGAGGTCCGTTCAAAATAATATATATGTTACCGTAATCTGGAGAATGTCGACATTATCCGGTGAATGCCAACATTCACATATCCGCTTGGTGTATGTCCGAAATATTTGCTAAATACCCTTATTTCTGACTTTCACCGGCGAATGTCGACAGAGCATATCTGTGATAGCCAACATACACCGGTGAGGGTCCGAATGTACAGGAATGTAATGAAATATTTAATCTTTCACCGACGTATTTGGTGTTTATTGACTTTCACCGGTGAATGTCGACATTCTCTGATTTCCGTCATTCACGGTAACATATATATATACATTACGTCGGATCGAAAAATTGTATAGAACCAATCTTATCAAATTTTATTTCCTATAAATTCGCATAAGATAAGTTACTTCTCAATAAATGGTTATATCTCTTGTTATAAGAAGAGATAGAAACAAGCAATAATTTTTGTAATTTCTACAGAAAACCTACTTCAACAGAAATAGCCAAATCGAACTCCTCCTACCACCACTGTTATCATAAAATAGCATATTTTTCTTGTTATACTAGCTCAGATACCCGGCTTCGCCCGGGAATTGATTTGAGGCTGAATGATGATGGTACTTTTTTTGGCAAGGCTTTACTTTGCACAATATTTTGACATTTACCCGTCCTCCATATTGTCATATTTCCCGTCTCCTGTGCATTGTGCATAGTTTTCAGCTATTAAGGACTAAATATTAACATTAATTTGAATTAATTTTTCCAGCTGAGGAACCTGATAGTTCAAATAGGAATGAATTGTTGAGCATATCAATATTTCTATGCAAATTACTTGCTCCACACATTGTTCCTGGAGAAATGTATTAAAAAAAAAAAAAAGTTAATCTAAATAACAAAGTAAACAACTTTTGTTATGTGCATGTTTGTCAAAAAACAAATAGACAATGAAATATCCCGTTCTAACCTAAAACTTTTAATATAGGTTATACTCATGGAAGAATTTATGCAAATTGACATACCGAGTGTTTTTTAGTTCGGTTCAATCGTTAGCGCCCAATAAAATAGTTGACTCCCGCTTTAGTTTATAGTGTATATCTCGTTTATACATTGTTAAAAGACAAAAATGAATATCACAAAAGTTACTCTAAATAACAAAATAAACAACTTTTGTTATGTTCATATTTGCCGAAAAACGAATAGAAAACGAAATACCGCTATTTTAAATTCAGGCCTACCTTACAACCCCCACTCCTGCCCGTCCCTAGAAATGTTGGTATGGCTTATTATAATGAAAGCGTTAGTGCTAATACACATACCGAGTTTTATTTATTTCCGTTGGGTCTCATGTCCTAAATAAATTATTCACTTCGAGAGCGTATATCTCGTTTATAATTCAGTATACGAAAAAAGTTTATATAACACAAGTTACTCTAAATAAAGAACTTTTGTTATGTTCATATTTGCCGAAAAACCAATAGGAAACGAAATATCGCTATTTTTAATTTCAGGCTTCCCTCATAACCCCCACTCTTGTTCGTCTCAGAGGATATTAATATAGCCTAAAGTCTAAGCTGAGTTAGTAGTAATATACATACCAAGTTTCATAAAATTCGGTTCAGCCGTTTATGCGTGAAAACGTGACAAACAAGCACACACGAAAGAAACAAAATGCAGTTACGGTGTCTATGACATGTGAAACGAAAAGTTATCTTGAAATTTCGCGAAAAAAATCAATGTACAGACAGAGGTTACAATTATATATATATATATATATATATATATATATATATATATATATATATATATATATATATATATATATACAGATTAGCCGAATGTCCGCCATGCCTATATCTAAAGAAGATTTTGAAAAATAACATTATCATATATATCATATAGCCACGAGAAAGGTTACAATAAGCATATAGTGGACCAATTTATAAAGAAGAAAAGAACTAGAGAGCACAAAATACGCTACGGCATAATAAAAAGTCCATCACGCAGGGGATGCGTAAACTAAGCAGATTTCCCACGTGAATTTTAATAATAGATAAACCTACATACTGCTAACACAACACCACCATGAATATTATGTGAATAAATACAAACGGCTATAAGAAATCTTTCCGCTCCTGGCGAAAAGCGTCTCAAAAGTAAACAAACAGGTCAGCCAACGGCTTACAGTTATTGTTTTGTTTTTTTCCAACACACGAAAGAAAAACAATTACTGAAACATATCAGAATATTACATATTAATTTTATAGAAAACTATGTACTATGTCTGGTACTGTAATTTATAATGAATCAGAATAAATTTTATCTCAATCAATCAAAGTTTAGTAGTCCAGGAATTTAAGAAGGCGGGCGGGTGGGTCACAAGAACATATTTGCATGTATCTCATATAATAAAGGCCTCTGGAAAAAAATATTTTATATTTCAACTTCGAATAATGTGGTTTATTACATATCAGAGTATTGTTTATGTAACACTCGTAGAAGTAGGGGTTTACTGAAGGCTGAAAACTGAAAAATGCAAATATCTCGGTTAATGTTCAAGATAGAGAATAAATGTATATATAACAATATTTATAGTTAATTTTCAATAAGATTTAATCTGTTCACTTTTTCGATCCACCTTATAGTAATGGAGATATTTCGAATTTTGACAATTTTCCCTCTCTAAACCTCCCCTCAGCCTGGTACGATTTTAGCCATTAACGAACTTAATCTTTCTTTTTGCATAAAACAACTAAATATTGAGTTTGGTAACGATCATATATATATATATATATATATATATATATATATATATATATATATATATATATATGTATATATATATACAGTTTTAAACGGACTTCTTGTTCGTCATCTACTGAGTAGGATCGATGGACAATTGAAGAAAAATTTCTAAAATTGCTTCATGTGTACGACCTCAAATTCTGAAATGCCAGAATGAAGTGATGGTGGGCCATAAACTGGAGCATTCTCACTAATAGTTGAACGCATTTTAAAGAAAAATAGAATCAATGTTTCATACAATTCCAAAAATGGTTTTAAAGAATATTTCGCACGGAATAAAGACCCAGTATAATTCAAGAACAAATCTGGAGCCAATGAAATGAGCTGGAGGCTCTGCGATAAATTCTTTTTAGGAAGAACATCCATAAAATTATGGATAAGGTGTATGGAGATGGTAAGGAGGCGGGAATCTATATTCCATGAACATCTTGTTCCAGGCAACAACATGGATGGCCACAGCTCTGCCATTGTCGTGGCCACAGGCAGCAATAAAGGCAAAGTGAAAAGGAGAGAAATTATTTTAATGAAGCTAAAAGTGAATAAAGCCAAATTCTCAATATACAGGAGTTGGTGGACTGCCCTCTCCGCTGGAGAACTAGCTTCCACCTTTAAAGTCACTACTCGTAGCGGTAGCATATATTATTTCTCATAGATATTATTATCAGATTTATAGGATATATTATTATGTGTATATAAAGAAAAATTAATAATAATAACAAATAGCATTACATTATATTTATTTATTTTATGTTACTGTGGTTTGTAGATATATGCAAATGCATTTTTATCCAATTTCAGACTGTTTATATATTTTTATTTTAGAATAGACTAGCTACGTTTAATATGTTATATAGTTATTGGACAATATTTTAAAATTGAATCCAATCATGTACAGATCTAGATTTTGTAATTTAATGCATGTTTGTTGTTTCTAGCCCTTGAAAATGGCATGTAAGTCCTGAAAGGTCTAGTGCGATAAATTAAACTCTTCATTGCGGGAAGTCGTTTTCCCTCAACCCTTTATTTGATACATGTACTTATATGTACACTTTCAAAAAAAGGGTACCTTTTAAAAGAAGCAGTTATGAAAATAATAAATCGACGATGATAAATACTAACATCAACAGACTATGACACAATTATTACCAGCGCATAAGCTCTTAATTTAATCGTTTTGGCCTTACAGATAACCAAATTGTTACTGTGACTTTACTACCGAACAGACTTACAGACTCTTGCTCTTCGACTGTAGACTATTAACGGACCGAAGAAAACAATTTAAATCGGAAGTAAAACATCTAAAAAACTATTGCCTTTTTGAGGAAAAACTTTTATTTTATAAATACAATACACAATTTAGAAAACTTGCGGAACGATTGTATAATTGTATGAATTATGTGAATCTGTACTAATTTTAATTTAATTATTTAAACTTATCTAGTTCATCATTAATGTTAGGGCGTGCGGTTAGCTTTTGCGGTAATAATAATAAAGCATTAGAGTGAAATAAAAGTATTAAAGAGATAATTTCCTCATAAGGAAGCATTAGACTGAAATATTTACTATTTTATGGAAAGATGAGGGGAAATAATACAAGTCACTATTTGAGTTCTCCAAAGAATCAAGTATATATTGAATAAGCAACATATAATAATCTTTATAGTAGGCAGCTAATTTTATACAACTTAAATACTAAAGAATGCTGATTTAGAAACTAACCTTATGGCTAATTGAACCAAACATTAACATTTATCGATATAGAGGTTGAGAAATAAACAAAGGAAATTTAACTTTATAAAATACTTTAGCGGCAACCCAATAATATATATACAATATAATGATCAATCGGTCCTATATTATGAGTACTCATTTAATAGTTTGCGTAGATAATGCTAGCATTATAATAATGACATAGGTACCTGCGGGACACATATACTTTCCTTGAAGCGGAGTCTTCTTCCGGTGTTATTTTGTGTTTCCCATGAGATTCTGTATTCTAGCTGGTAAAAACTGGTTGCGGTGATCCGTATAGGATGGTAGCGTTGCGGGAGATGCAAGATTGACTATTACACACTGTAGCGGTAGAACCAATACAGGAGAGTGAACAAGCCACTACTCTGGAGCGGAATAGATCCCAACTGTGTAACGGGTGAATCCCAACTGAGCTGTATCTTTGACGCGGGGTAAGGTTTTACTGTAGCGGTAGAAACGTCCCTGGAGAGGGACCAAGCACAACTGATTGTATCTTTGAAGCTGGCCGATGCCTTCTTGAGCTAGCGTCGCAGTTTCCACTATAGGCACCGCCTTGGTGATCTCCATATGTGTGGGGGGTTTGTGAGCTAAGAGAGCGCGGGAAATTCAATTCAAAGACGACTGAACAATTGTAAGCTGCATATTTTTTTTATTTGTTGTAAATAGTTTTAATTTATAAAGAATTTTTCCATTGTATTTCTATATATATATTAGTTTATATTAAAAAAAATTGTTGTTATTTGCAAATACATGTTATATACAGAGGATCTATCTATGGGTCATGTGGTGAATAAACTCCCTTGCTATATGCTCACTTCAGGAAGGGAATAAATATGTATATTTTATTTTATTTCCTTTCTGAAGTAAACCTAGAGCAAAGAAGTTTATTTATTACATTCTTAATTAGCTTAAGTTGCAAAAAGTGGACGATAGTATATAATTTAATGAATTCATTTATACAGATATATATATATATATATATATATATATATATACGTATCTGTAAAATATATGTGCTTTGTGTGTTTCAGCTGGTGCTGTCAACGAGCCCCGTGTCGGTGCATGTGACCCCAGAGGAAGGGCCCCTTACTCCCCCCTCCCCTCGGCCCCAGGAATCAAACTTCCTCTCCGTCTGTCCACCAACCAGAGCATCCTTTGCCTCCGTATCAGGTATACTCTATTATAATTATATTTTGCAATTTATTTATTCTTTAATAATATATATTGATATCCTCATACCCGAGCAATACGGTTTCGGCGAAAACTTGTCCATTACTTCCGTAACTAAATTAATTAATTCTCTGGATATTCGAATATTTGCTGATTAAATAAAGGCTTTAGTCTTAGTAATCATCATGAAATTCTACTGAATAAGATATTACACTATGCAATAAGGACCATTACTCATGACATTTTTCGTTCTCATCTCTGGTAATAGTGAACAGAAAGTAGAAGTTTTTTATGGGAAAACTATCAGTGGGTATACAACTATTTCAGCAATGGCAACCTGTTTTTATTGTAGCGTTCCCCCAAGTTCAAAAATATTAGGTCCACTATTATTTTTAATCTATCATATATATATATATATATATATATATATATATATATATATAAAATTGTAACCTCTGTCTGTACATTGATTTTTTTTTCGCGAAATTTCATTTCAGCGATAAACTTTTCGTTTCACATGTCATAGACACCAAAACTGCATTTTGTTCTTTCGTGTATGTTTGTTTGTTTTGTTTGTTACCTTTTCACTCATAAACGGCTGAACCGAATTTTTATGAAACTTGGTATGTATATTACTACTACTAGCCCAACTTAGACTTTAGGCTAATATTATAATTTTCTCTAAAGACAAACAGGGAAAGGGGGTTATAAAGGAGGGCCCCTGAAATTAAAAATAGCGATATTTCGTTTCCTATTAGTTTTTCGGCAAATATGCACATAACAAAAAGTTATTTTATTTTGTTATTTAGAGTAACTTTTGTTATATACACTTTCGTCGTATACCGAAGTATAAATGAGTTATACGCCTTAAAAATTATAGCGGGAGTCAACAATTTTATTTGGCACAAAAACACTCAACCGAACTAAGTAAAACTCGGTATATCTATTAGCACTAAACGGTTTTCATTATAACAAGCCATACCAACATTTCTAGGGACGGGCAGGAGTGGGGGTTATATAAGGGAAGCCAGAAATTAAAAATAGCGATATTTCGTTTCCTATTGGTTTTTTTCGGTAAATATGAACATAACAAAAAGTTTGTTTACTTGTTATTTAGAGTAACATTTGTTATATACCACTTTTTTCGTATACCGAAAGTATAAAAACGAGATATACGCTAAAATCTATAGCGGAAGTGAACAATTTTTATTTTGGGACAATAGACCCCAACCGAAAAATAAATAAAAAACTCGGTATGTCGATTAGCACTAACGCTTTCATTATAACAAACCATATCAACATTTCTAGGCACGGGCAGGAGTGGGGGTTATAAGGGAAGCCTGAAATTAAATATAGCGATATTTCGTTTCCTATTGGTTTTTCGGCAAATATGAACATAACGAGAAATGTTTATTTTGTTATTTAGAGTAAATTTTGTAATATACTTTTTTTTAGTATAACGAATTATAAACGTGAAACATATGCTAAAACCTTAGCTGGAAGTAACGGGGAGGCCTGAAATAATAATTCACAATATTTACATACATAGGAGACGGGAAATATGACAATTTGGAGGACAGTGAAGACTTACATAAAAAATTAATTTTATTATTAACAAATGCCAAAACGGCTTCCTAAATAGTGGGACGGGTAAATGTCAAAATATTGTGCAATGTAAAGCCTGCTAAAAAATACCATCACCATTCAGCCTCAAATGAATTCCCGGGCGAAGCCGGGTATCTGAGCTAGTATACATATATAATTTGTCCATTACTTCCGTAACTAAATTAATTCATTCTCTGGATGTTGGAACACTTGCTGATTAAATAAAGGCTTTAGTCTTAGTACATCAAGGAATACTACTGAATAAGATAATACACTATGTAATAAGAACCATTACTCATGACATTTTTTCGTTCTCATCTCTGTAACAGTGAACAGAAAGTAGAAGTTGAAACTATCAGTGGGTATACAACTATTTCAGCAATGGCAACCTGTTTTTTGTAGCGTTCCCCAAGGTTCAATATTAGGTCCACTATTATTTTTAATATATATGTATATATATATATATATATATATATATAAACGTCCTCTTAGCTAAGCATATACCCAAAACAAATATTCTTTATCCCATGATACTAATTATAAGAGAGACAGCCCATGAAGAACTGGAAAATAATGGCTTTCTTGCTATTAAATCATTATCTGATTGGTTAATGGCTAAAAACCTAGCTATGAACGTGTCGAAAACAAATATACTTAATTTAAGGAAATTCACATTCTTTTGTTATATATTATATAGATAAATTGGAAGAATAATTCATCAGTCTGAGACCATAAATACTTCTATAAATGGAAAAGAAATGATTCCAAAACTAGCTAATAGCCTGCAATCACGTATAACCATTTATTTGGGCATGCTTTCGATTGCATTTTCAATATCTTCAATATGTAATATAATAATAATAAATTCTATCACAATTTAATAAAGGGGATTGAGAAAATAATTAAATTCAGGAAGAAAAAAATTGTTATTGTTTTCATAGAAACCTTATTCAATTCTAAACATTCTGAAAATCTTAACATAAAAACTTCAATTTTTGAACTTGGAGCTCATTCAAATATTCTCTTTTAGCAAAACCTACCAAGCCATCGCCGTCCGATATGTATAGTCAAATTTCCTGAAGGAAATATTCTTTAGTCACGTACTGAATTCGGAATAGATCTTTATTATTAGTTACGTTTCTTGTTTAGTAACTGTTATTTCTCTATTCCAGATTACAGTATAAAGCGGGGTAGTTACCTGAAACCCCAGCGGAGTACATCAGCACCGGTCACAGCGAGTAGACACTGGCTACAAATAGGGTAAGCAATATTCGTTATGCATGATCAATATTATTCACAGCAACAGACACCGCCTACAAATAGGGTAATCAATACTCGTTATGCATGATCAATATTATTCAAAGCTAACAGACACCGCCTACAAATAGGGTAATCAATACTCGTTATGCATGATCAATATTATTCAAAGCTAACAGACACCGCCTACAAATAGGGTAATCAATACTCGTTATGCATGATCAATATTATTCACAGCAACAGACACCGCCTACAAATAGGGTAATCAATACTCGTTATGCATGATCAATATTATTCAAAGCTAACAG
The DNA here is from genome assembly GCA_019009955.1 of Riptortus pedestris. NCBI lineage: Eukaryota > Metazoa > Arthropoda > Insecta > Hemiptera > Alydidae > Riptortus > Riptortus pedestris. The sequence continues at coordinate 4,209,622 of CM032230.1, read as the reverse complement.
ACACCGCCTACAAATAGGGTAATCAATACTCGTTATGCATGATCAATATTATTCACAGCAAGCAATCAATGACTACAAATATGTTAATCAATGTGATCAATACTCATTATGCATGATCAATATTATTCGCAGCGAGTAATCAAACCCTGACAGAAGTATAACAGTTTAAAAAAGGAGTACAAAATGTTTAAAAATTAACATCCGTGCACGCAACTTTTAAAAATCTGAACTCTAGCAAAAAATTAATTAAATAGTGATAAAAGAGATGTTTCTTTGTCTGGTTCTAATACTAATTTGTTTTATTTTTGATTTTTCAATAACAGAAATTACTGATTTAATACTTTCAAACATCCATTAAGGAAATAATACGAATGTGAATTATTTATAGCATTATTGAGCTTAAGTAAATTTTTGCATTTCATAATTAGTAGTAAAAAAAACTAATACTATAATTTGTTAGAAACTGCACTTTGCAGGAGAGTGGAAACAATGGGAAAGTAAACCTCTCAACCCTTGAAAATGCTTTCTGAAAGATTAAAGTAAAAAATAGTTATGAACTTATAAATCAAGTGAAAATTATTGAGTGAGAATACTAAATATAGTTATTTTCATCACTAGTACGCAAAGTGTATCTTTTCTGTACGAGGTCGAGTTTCACGTACGAGGCGAAGCCGAGTTCGGGAATAAGACCCAGTACAGAAAAGATACTTTGGCGTAACGTAATGTTGAAAAATGAACTTTTCATTATACTGTACCTATTCTTAAAAGGAAATAAGGTAAATATTTTAATATTTTTATTCTTATAAAAAAATCAGAAGATAAAGATATGAATTCTAAAATATGAAACATGTTTATTAAACTACAAAGGTTATTCAACAGATAAATAGAATATTATTGTTACTTATATTAATACCTTTTTGCGGTATTGATTGCTTAATTATTGACAAATTTTTGTTCGTTGTGCATTCTACTACATCTTTTTCAACTCTAAAAAGGTCATCTACTGTGAAATAATCATCATTACAGATCAAGTAAGTCATCATTAATACAGGTTAAGTAAGTATGCAATAGACAATGAATGATAGTATAAATGAGGAACTATTCCAATAAACAGCTGTTACGTTTTCTGTACTTAGTGAAAAGAAAAGTTATAATTTGCGTATCTAAAAACGATACACTGAAAACACATGTTATTTTAACAGTATAATGAAAAAATGCTTTTCATCAAGAGAGAAGAAAAATATAAAGAAAGAAATTTTTAAAATGCTACGTCATTTATAACAAAAATGATAGTACCTCCTTCTAACAGTTTGAAATATATAATTAATATATTAACCTGTTTGTGTCATACTAAATATGCATCAAGTAGCATATCTGTTTATTTCAGTTTAAGTAATTCTTAGTTAGTGTAGTACACGCAGCTGCTTGCAGTCGAGACTAATAAGTATTATTAGTAGTATTCATTAAAGTCCACTTTTTACTACTAGTAGTACTAAATAAAATCCTATTTTCCCAGGCGGAAATCGAACTCGGTATTAATTATTTTATTTCAAAAGAGCTGTTCCATGTGTCGAGAGTATAGTTGGCTTCTCCTAAAACTGAGGAATTGTATGCAAATCAGCAATGTTGTGACATACCAATTAAGGAAAAAAAAATAGTCATTTTTATGACAATAATGTAGTCAATTGTTTCAGGTGAGTAAACCAAATTGAGGAGTAAGTTGGTAAGTATATGTGTAGTTTGGTAAAGCATGAGGTTTTGATATGTGTGATTTTATTGCTTTTTGATTGAAAATTCGGGACCTACATTTTAAACGTGGAACAATTATTTTACACTGATATTTATTACCTTTATTTTTTTATGGAATACAAATTTTTATGTTGCCATCATTTTTTATTTGTATTATAAGAAATCCTGCTCATGCAATGTTAACTGAGCATGTTAGGGCGTGCGGTTAGCTTTTGCCGTAATAATTATAGAGCTATTTCGGCACCAAAATGACGGGGCGGGGAAGCCATTAGTCCAAGAATAAGAGAGCGTTAGACTGAAATATTTATGTTTTTTCTGGAAAGATGAGGGGAAATAACACAAGTCACTATTTGAGTTCTCCAAAGAATCAAGAATATTGAATGGATTAAGCAACATATAATACATTTTATAAATATAGAGGTTGAAAAAGAAACAAAACGGGCCCAAACCTTAAACTTTATAAACATAACTTTAGCGGCAAGCCCAAACTAATATATATACAAGAGAATGATCGAATTGGTCCTATATTGAGCTGAGTACTCCATTTAAATAAGTCCCTGCTCGTAGATAATGCTAGCTATTATTAGTAAGTAGGTACCTGAGCGGGAAAACATAATAGTTTACCTTGAGTGGAGTCTTTATCCGGATGTTTATTTTCTGTGATCCCCTATCAAGATTCGAGATGATCTTTTAGCTGGTTGCGGTGATCCGTATATGATGGTAGCGTTGCGGGAGATGAAAGATTGACTATAACTGTGGCGGTAGAATCGTCCCTGGAGAGGCCAACTGAGCGGTTATCTATGAAGCGGTGTACACACTTTACTGTAGAGGAGAAACTACCCCGGTGGGGGCAAAGCCCCACTGGCTGTAGAAACGACCCCTGAGGCGTCAAAGCCCAACTCAACTGTATCTTTGTAACTAGCCGATGCCTTCTTGAGCTGCGTAGGCCACTGCCTTGGTGATCTGCATGTGTGTGGCGGGTTTGTGGACTCAGCGAGCGCGGGAAATTCAAATTCAAATGACGCCTGAACAGAGCATATATTTACTATGCAAAATTATGAAAGATTTATTTATTTTTTTTTGTTGAAAATTTACAATATTAATTATTGCAAACTTACTAAATGAAATAAGTTGAAGTATTGAATAAAAAAATAAAAGATAAAATACGTATACTACGTTCTGAGACTAAGCAGATTTCCATTAGATGGAGTGGTTTCTATCATAAACGAATATGATCTTCATTGTAGGAAGAAACGATTTATTATCGAGTATGGTATTGATCTAATATTTTAGTGTCTGGAGTGTAAAGTCTTAATTTATGGCGTAATAACATAACGTATTGGCTCACATTGTAAAGGTTCGTTGAAACGTACATTTAATATTTAATCTAGGAGTTCCATCTTCAATGCAAAAGCCCATTTGTCTGTCGTTTGAAGAGTCCCACGCATGGTGCCGCCATCTCTGTGCCAGCCCGGGGAACCATCACCAGCAAAGCACTTTGGACCTAGCTGACAGAATAGAAAAAGGTCTGTGACGCAGGGGCTGCGTAAACTAAGCAGATTTCCCTCGTGAAGATTAATAATAGATAAACCTACATACTGCTAACACAACACAACCGTGAATATTAAGTGAATAAATAGAAACGGTAATAAGAAATATTTCACCTGCTGGCGGGAAGCGTCTCAAATGTTAACAAACATGTCTGCCAACCGTAAAGAAAAACAATAACTGAAACATATCAGAATATAACATATCCATTTTTCTGTAAACTATGAGCTATGCCTAATACTGTAATTGATAATGAATCAGAATATTCATTATCTCAATTAATCAAATTTTAGTAGTCCAAGAATTTAACACGAGGGGGTGTCACAAGAACATATTTGCATCTAAGTCGGTATAATAAAGGTCTCTGGAAAACAGTATTTGGTATTTAAGCTTCGAATAATATGGTTTATTATATAACAGAGTATTGTTTATGTAACACGAGTTGAAGTGGGGGTTTACAGAAGGCTGGAATGCAAATATCTCAGTTAATATTCAAGATATAGAATAAATGTATATAACAATATTTATAGGTAATGTAATTTGCAATAAGATTTATTTTGTACACTTTTTCGATCCGACTTATAGTAACCTAGGTATAAAGACTTTTCAAAATTCTCCCCCCTTCTTTTTGAATAAAACGACTAAATATCGAGTTTGGTAACGATCCAACAAAAGACAATTGCTAGAGTGCTAACGGAAATATATATATATATATATATATATATATATATATATATATATACATATATATATTTATATACATATTTGTAAAGGTTTGAATGGACCTCATGTTCGTCATCTACTAGGTAGGATCGATGGACATTTGAAGAAAAATTTCGAAAATTGCGAAGGACGTCAATAGCTGATTTCCCTTAAGGGAAATCTTGTAAAAAGAGGTAGTATAAAGAAAAAAAAAAGACTAGGAGTAAGGCCACATTTTATGAGAGCTCACATTTGTCAAAAACATTATAATTATTTTCAAGGGTTAACATGGCTCACCAACAAGGGGTAATTAACCAGATGTCAAGCCAAGGCAGGTAGAAGGGGAAGACATGGATTGAGAGGAAAAGTAATTAGAAAAACATTAATGGAGAAAATAATCAGTAATCAACTCTTCTATACTACAAACAACATCAGAATTTTAGTAACCATTCAAGATTAACCATAATAAATATATGTAAATTTTGAAGTAACCCCAATAACATTCAATATTCACTTTATGACTATCTCCCACAGAATGTAATTTCATTTTATATATATTCATGGTTTAGTATTTCAATAGACTTATTTATTCGCCCTCATATAATCAGCATTTACATTACTCTCCCCCCTCCCCTATGAAAAGGTAATATTCATTACCAAATGAAATACCCTATCACATTAACAGCAGGAATTAATTAGACTTCTCATGATTTCTCAGTTCTTTATTGATGTGAGATATTCTGAGTTATATCCGGAAGAACGAGCAGTTAATTCGAGTTCAAAACGGAGATAATATTGCCCCACTTATCACCGATGCAATCACTTCAATGCAGGGCTCGGATATATATGCGAAACTATTTAGAAGAAAGGTGTAGCTCTTTGGAATTTCATGTTGCTCATTTTTGATGATTTCCCCTATGAGAAATCCGCTATTGAGGTTGTACTCATGATGCGATTTTCAATATATATATATATTCTCTATTTTTGAGGCTGCATCGCTGGGAAGTATTGTCATTGTGAGGAATTCGGCTCTCTGCTCCAGCTTGTTGATGTTCTGCAAATTTTCGATGGAAATGCGTCCATCTTCGTCAGGCATAAAATTGATTTGAATCGCTACTTCAATTAATCATATGTTTTGGAGTTTTATTTTAGGATGGCCTTCCACGTTTCAGTATGACACCGTCCCCGCCGTTTATAATATTTGTTCTCTTATTTATTTCTAGGGCTTCCAGGACTAATCTTTTACCGAGGTGGTCCTCTCTGTGTAAAACCTTTGTCTCGTCAAATTTAATTTGTTGATGACAAATACTTGCGTGTTTAGCTATGGCGGATGTCTTTGTTCTGTTATGTTTTAGATCAGCCATGTGTTGGCACACACACACACACACACACACACACACACACACACACACACACACACACATATATATATATATATCTGCTAAAGATTAAGTTCGTTAACAGCTGAAATCATACCAGGGGGGGGGGATTTCAACAACTCAAAATATCTCCCTTATTATATGTCGGATCTATAAATTGTATAAAAGATTGTAAAGATTGTATTGGATCTTATTTCAAATTTAACTGGCAATAAATAATATTAAATACCTATTTTCTCTATCTTGAAAATTTAACAGATATAATTGCATTTTTATTTTTGAGCATTCAGTAACCCCCGCTTCAACTCATGTCGTATTAACAATATGCCGATTATATATCGGCCACTTCATTGGAAGCATAAATACCAAATATTGTTCTCTCTGTACTTTTTACTGTGTTAGATACATACAAATAAGTTCTTGTGATGTGAAATTAATATTTTACGTCATTATGAGTTATATCGACTGGGAATGTTATAGAAACAATCTTGTTTAAAAGTAGATGCTTACACATTGTAGTTTTATTCATTTTTTTTACAGCTTAAATATTAAGGGAATTATTCTTACATCCTAGCATTCCGCTTTCAGTAAACCCCCGCTTCTTATTATAGGATTTTTATTTATGAGGAATATGACAAGATGAGATGAGTAGTGTGCAATACCAGCATATGAGAAATCTGCTTAGTTTACGCAGCTCCTTTGTGACGGACTTTTATTATGTTCCTGAAGAGACCCGCACGAAATCACAAAACATGATTAGGAGTTTCGAATATTAATATTTAACAGGGTAAAGTGTATTATATATATTCCACCTTCAGCACTAGCGGGAGTATTAAATAAAACTGAATTACTTTATAAAGGAAGCCATATATCGATATATAAATGGATGGGAAGCCATTATGTTTGACAAAGAGGAATAGAAAGGCATTCCAGCGAGGCTATTATGCAGAGCAGCAGTGCTTATTATACCGTTTCATTTCCAATATGTCTGCAAGAAATTGAATGGGAAAGGGATTGAATTTGTAACTGCCAAATTCAAAATTATATTTATTTCCTCCATGTGTAGAACATAATTAAGAACAGAGTTCATTAATAGTGTACTAAGGTCTGCCTGATATTAAATGTTAGCTGATTTATCTTATCGAAAATCAGCTATTGGGGATGTACTGATGACATGATGTTCACGAATGTTAAATTATATATAATAAAAGTTTTAATATTGCAATAGGTTATACATACATATATATATATATATATATATATTCTTAACCGCAGATCATATAGATAATCATTAACCTGTCGTTATGTAACCGATGAGATTACGAATACGAAAAAAGCATGGAGTTCTTTTCGGGTTCATTTTATCACATAAGAAGTTCAGTAGGACTGGGGAAATTCATTCTCGAATTCACACTAATCTGTCATTGTGGTATGCAATGTGAGGGAGGGTTGATTTACGGGGAAGTGGTTTATAGTTTATAGATGGGGGGGGGGGTGTCTATAAAACGGGGTTGACAATCAATTCCCGGCGGAGGTAATCCTTGAAGCCTGCATATCTTATCACTCTGCTATTATCAGCTCTTCAGCCAGGTTCCTTTCAGAGTCACACTCTACCTCCTAATACTATTAGTTCCTCTGCATTAACTCACTCACTCTCTTCCTCCAACTACAGCTCCAAACTCAAGCAACAGTAGTTTTCTTGATCTTGCATACTATTATAGTCTCAGAATAGTAATAAAAAAATAGTCCATCACGTAGGGGCTGTGTTCCTAAACAGATTTCCCACGTGCTGCTAAGACGGATAACTTATAGGTTATCTTGATATATTCCCTATTTCTTAATAAAAATCTTTAGAGGAGTGGTTTACTGAAGGCTGAATACAAGAAAGTTCCAATAACTCAGTTAATTTTTGAGTTCCGACAAAATCTAAAAAACAAACAAATAACAAGCTGCCCCCAATTTGAAGGTACCCGTTTGGGTCAGCCTCCTAATCAGCCCACCTGGGTATATTGGGAAAATATAAAATTATTTCTTTTAAATGTTTTATATATACGTATACTTTTTTTTTGTGCCGAATTGGATTTGATTTAATTAAATTTAGAGCTGGTGAGTGACTAGTTTTAGAGGACAGCTTATGTTGAGCTTTATTTTATTTTATACAAATGATTGTTAATGATTCTAATGCTTTTCTTTAAAACTGATGTCGACATTTGGCATATTTCTTCGGTCTTCAGTCCATATTCTTGGAGTAAGTCGGCCGTTTTTTTGGATTATTCCTCTTGTCCCAAACAGCAATCCGTTGAATTTTGAACTTGGTATTTGTCTTTCAGATGAAAATCTTTTTTTTTCTCTAAATCAACATCATTTGCTTGAGAATTTCCTGTTTCAAACCTTACAGTGAGATCTCGTATATTTCCTGACTTTACCTTCTTATTATTTATAATGATGTCGGCTCGTTCTGAGAGCCATCTTCTGATAAGCAACTAACCTCTTTGAAATATTTCCCAGTCTGGGTGATATTTTTTGACGAGTGTTGCTATTTCAGTCTTGGTGATGGCGTGAATTGTGCAGCAGCACCCCACTGGCAAGAACCTAGGACATGAGGGAGGACATATAATAACAAGGGGGATTTTGAATTTTCGAATAACCTTCCTCCTTTTCCTGACCCGATATCAATGATCTTGGTAGGAAATAAAATGCTCAGAGCTATCCCCCAAATTTATCGATATATTTATTGGACCTTATTTTGGCCATCCTGAGATAAACCTATAATATAAATTGAAATTCCATAATAATATATAATTCATGCTAACTGTGTCACATATATCATAAGATACAGAAGTACATATCATAATTGTACCTCTATCAGAATAATGAAATATTAATAACGCTTATGAGGAGTATGATCCGCTTTTTGTAAATATCAATTAAATAATAGATATAAGCAGCCAATTTTTGTACAACTCATTACATAGTGCTTAGTGGGCATGTTTAGATAAGGACCAAGCTCCCACTACTCACACAATCTAAACATAAGCCTCCAAAACAATCTTACTATTTTATAACAAATTGTATACAATATATTATGAAAGTCACCCTAAAACTTAGAATATAAAAAGAGGATGACATATTTTTAATAATTTCATTATATTTGCATAAACTGTATTCACATTACCACAATTTGTTTTATTGTTTAGAGTCTTGTTAATTTAGTTATATAAATAGATTCTTCTATATTCAGAGTTGATATTCTGGCAGGTGGAAGTGACTTCTAATTCAGTTAGATGAAAGAATGGCTACGCTTCCACTGTAACAATTTAGTAATTTATTTATTTATTTATTTATTTATTTGAGCTTCGCAGCTTTGGCGATGTTGCTCTGAAATAAAACTTAAAAAACAAAACAAAACTCAAAAAACAAAACAATACAAAAAAATAAAAAAAATTAAACAAAACATAAATACGTAGAACATAGAACACAAAAGGAACACAAAACATATAAGGAACATAGAACTCAAAAGGAACACAAAACATAAAAGGAACATAAAACACAAAACATAAAAGTAACATAGAACACAAAAGGAACATAAAACATAAAAGGAACATAGAACTCGAAAGGAACACAAAACATAAAAGTAACATAGAACACAAAACATAAAAGGATTTAGTAAAACGACATGAGATTCTTTATCTACATGGACTTTTTTTTCTTTTCTATGTATTATATTTTGGATATATCCAAGTGTTAACTGTGTGCATTGCTTTTGGTGAGAGTTTTGCTAATTCAGTCAATTTTATGTTTCGAATCATCTGTTTTATGTTGGTCTATTCTTTATTTTAAATTTTTTCTAGTCTCCAAAATATTTATTGTCACAATCGTTTCACGGAGTGTAAGAAGGGTTGAGCACTTCACAAATATAAGAAAACTGTATGCAACTGGATTTAACAAATTGTATTTTTATAGTAAAACCTTACAAATGTTAAATAAAACTTGGTATATCATAAACTTTAATAATATGATGTTTTTTTTACAAGGTTAATGTTATTATTAATTAATATGATAAAATAATACATAATGAAATTTAAAAAAATATTGAGAAAGAAAAGAAGTAAGTACGAAATAAATAATGAAACATTAAAATAAATTATTAACCTGTATTACGTTTTTACTCTTCTTTAATTCGCGAGACTGTGTAAGGAAATTATATTTAATTATAATACCCAATCCTCATAAAGATTAAATTTTCATGCATTTTTGCTATATCCATATCTATACTTTTGATAAAAAACAACCTTAACTAATGAATTAAAAATACTACAGTCTATCTGTGATTTGAAAATGTACCCATTCTATGTAAATTATTCAATTTTTTATTCGTTCATTATTTATTATCCCGGTATTTTATTATTAAATATTAAATGCTAACGTTTATCTATTTATTAATTTTATGATTTTATGAGTTACAACAAACTTACTTGTTTTACTGTCTTTGCCGCTTAAAATACTTCTACATCATATTAAATAAAGGAGAAAAAAAAATTGCTCAAGGAAAACTAAGGTGATTAACAAATTATTTACAAAACAGAATGTACTTGAGTTATGAATAAGTCAAAAGCATTAATATCTATACCAATATCTATACTTTTCATAAACTTTATGAAATCTCATTTTATTAAATAATATATGAGGTAGCTCTTGACAATTACGTTCTATTAAAATTAAAATTAATTATGGTGCAGTAATAGAATATATGTAAAAAGGCTTGTGAGTGTCGCAGGTACATTTTCATTGTCTTGAACTATGAATCTTGTTAAATAGTGTACTCTCTGGTCAAATTACGTTAGAAATCGTGTACACTTGTGACGGTGACTCTTAGGTGTGTTGTAGTTTTTTGTTATTTATTTTTATTAAGTCTTGGCGTAAGCTGTACGATTTGTTACATGTGGTCCATTCTCTGTCCCATTTTTGTATTGTGTCGGTACGTAAGCCTTTTTTTAGTGTATGAGAGTGGTAGGAACGCGAGTTCTGGAGTTACTGTTCTATTATGAACTGCTTCCTTTGCTTACGTGTCGGCTTGCTCGTATACAATATTTACTGAAAGGGCTTTGGTTTAATCTGTATGTATGTTGAAAGTATTTATCTTAAGTTAAATCTGATGTAGGGCGTCTTTTAAAACTTACAGCATTCTATTTATCTCCCTTGGAGATTGCCATCATTGCAATGCCTGCAAATCTGATACAATCAGCCGATTTAACGCTAACACCCATTGATACATGCTGACAATATGTACTTAATAGGCATTTTAGCTTCGTCTTATAAAGAGGTGGTGTTTTAATGCTATCAATACAATTATGTTACTATGTTATTTATGATATGTAAGTCATTCTTGCTAACGTCTAATATATTATAGACTCCTGAGAAAAAGTCTCTAATCTCCTTCCATTGAAAAGGCTGACATATCTTCTTATAGAACATTAATCTTCAATGTCATGTTTTTTTCATGCCGTATTATTATGTTATTTAATCCCTATACCTAACCGTCCTCGGTTTAGTAAGTATTTTAATTAATAATTCTACTCTTTTTAGAAACAGCTAGAGTGTTTAATAATTTTAAAAGCCATTATTTGTGGAATGAATTTCGATTTACACACACACACACACACACACACACACACACACACACACACACACACACACACACACACAAACACACACACACACTCACACACTCACACACACACACACACACACACAAACACACACACAAACACACACACACACACACACACACACACACACACACACACACACACACACACACACACACACACACACACACACACACACACACACACACACTCACACATACACACAAACACACACACACACACACACACACACACACACACACACACACACACACACACACACACACACACACACACACACACACACACATACACACACACACACACACACACACACACACACACACGCGCGCGCGCGTATTGACATTTTCCTGAAATGAGTAGTGGAGACAGCTGGGCCTCGTTACACCAGGAGTTAGCCCACCAGCTGACGTATTATCTCTGATAGAATCTACAATGGTCAAAGTTCTTAGTCGAGGCAGTATTGGGCTACTTGAACATCAAAAGAAAGGAGTTTTAACACGTAATATCTGTCGCTCTCTCTCTCCCCCCCTTCCCCCCTCTCACTCTCTATCCCCTCCTCTCTCGCGCCTATTTCTTCCCCCCCCCCCTAACCCTCTCACTCTCTCTCCCCTCTCTATCACCTCCTCTCTCAACCCCTCTCTCGCCTCTATTCCCCCCCCTAACCCCTCTCTCGTCCCTTTCTCTCCCCCCCCTCCCCTCTCACTCTCTCTCTCCCTCCCCCACTCTATCCCCTCCGCTCACCCCCCTCTCGCCCTTTCTCTTTCCCCTCCCCCCTCTCTCGCCCCTTTCTCATTCCCCTCCCCCCTCTCTCGCCCCTTTCTCTCTCCCCTCCCCCCTCTCACTCTCTCTCTCCCTCCCCCTCTCTATCCCTTCAGCTCGCCCCCCTCTCGCCCCTTTCTCTCTCCCCTCTCCCCTCTCACTCTCTCTCTCCCTCCCCCACTCTATCCCTTCAGCTCGCCCCCCTCTCGCCCCTTTCTCTCTCCCCTCTCCCCTCTCACTCTCTCTCTCCCTCCCCCACTCTATCCCTTCAGCTCGCCCCCCTCTCGCCCCTTTCTCTCTCCCTCTCCCACCTCCCTCTCTCTCTCCCTCTCTATATCCCTCTCCGCTCCCCCTCTCTCGCCCCTTTCTCTCTCCCTCCCCCTCTCTCGCCCTTTCTCTCTCCCCTCCCCCTCTCTCCCCCTTTCTCTCTCCCCTCCCCCTCTCTCGCCCTTTCTATCTACCCTCCCCTCTCTCGCCCCTCTTCTATCTCCCCCTCTCTATCCCCATTCTCTCTCTCCCCCTCTCTCGTCCCTTTCTCTCCCCCCCCCTCGCACTCCCTCTCTCCCCCTCTCTATCCCCTCCTCTCTCTCCCCCTCCTTGGCCCCCTTCACTCCCCCCCCCCCTCCCCCCTTCTCTCTCTCAACCCCTCTCCCCCCTCTCTCTCTCTGTCTCTCTCTCTCTCTTCTCTCTCTCCCTCTCTCCCCACCTCTCTCTCTTTCTCTCTCCTTCTCTCTCTTTCACCTTCTCCCCTACGCTTTTGCGCCTATTTTTACCATCAGCTAACTGAGGGTAGTGGTAGGTGTATGATTTTACAATTTTAAGTCTCAAGTATCTTACTGATAGAATTGTAGTAGCTAATTAATTACGTATTAATGAAATTTTATTGATATTTAGATCTTATTTGTTTACCTTTTCCATCCGAAATAAGTTCGAGAAATAAGGAGACGATGAACTACATTTTCATTTCTTCATTCCTCTCTGTCTCTCTATTTCTCTCTCTCCAGGAGACTATTACACGCTATTTGCCAAACTGGTACTTGACCTTATCGGAAAAGTCGTCCAGTTATTTCAAGTAGCTCCAAGTTGTCTTCATCGCTGTTTCATATCCTCAGCAAACATGTAGTAGCTATCTTGAAATCCCCCCCCCCCTCACTCTCTCTCTCTCTTTCTCTTTCTCTTTCTCTCTCCCTTTCTCTCTCTCTCTCAAATACACACACACACACACACACACACACACACACACACACACACACACACACACACATAAGTGTATCAGGTGATTTTGTAAATATGAAACACTTTGAAATATTTTTTGTATTATTTGTATGTAGTATTAGGCTACACAAACAAATTTAAATACATTATTCTTCTAAATTAATGTATGTATTATGTATATATCTATCTATCTATCTATATATAGTAAGGGGCTAGTAACGTCCTGAGAGAGTAGTCGGCCCCCGTCTCTATGTGCAAGGAATAGATTAGAAATAGACCAGATTAAGCGAGTGTAGCAGCTGTCAATGTACAGCGGAATCATCTAATAAAGCAATGGACTGAGAGAGTGCAGCCAGACGTGTCCCAAGTATATATCTAAACGGACCTCATTTTCCTCATCTCCTGGGTAGGATCAATGGACATTTGAAGAATGTTTTCGATAATCGCGCCATGAGTACAACCTGAATAGCTGCTAAAAGGTATGTTACCATTTTGTTGCTATTGCCGCAAAGAGGGAAATGGAACGTGATGCAGTAAAAATGGATTTTGAATCCCTTTTATGTTGGAAAATGTGGTAGAGATTTATGATAGAAGTGCTTGTGGCAACCAACCTTGGCCACTGCTAATGGATCAGGCTGGATTAGCTTGGAGGTGCGGGGTTCGATTCCCAACGCAGCTATACACTTCCTCACTTATTCATCCTACCTCTCCATCTAGGGCTACACCGCTCCTCACATATTTACCATTTTCTGTTTTGAATTCCATAAAGTTTCAATTGTTCTAGTCCCCGTAAGTCACTGGTAGCCACTATCCAAATTTCTTCAACAGATCTCAAATACTAGAAAAATGTTTCTTTGTTTTAACCTTCGCCTATGTCAAAAAGTTCCACTATAATACGTAGAGAGAGAGAGAGAGAGAGCAAGAGTGTTTGTGTGTGTGTGTGTGTGTGTGTGTGTGAGAGAGAGAGAGCGAGAGAGAGAGAGAGAGAGAGAGAGAGAGAGAGAGAGAGAGAGAGAGAGAGAGAGAGAGAGAGAGAGCAGATTTCCCAGCACCAATACTTAAGAAGTATGGTTCTATAACACTTCTCGATTCATAATAATGCTGATAATTTGAACTTTCGATTTCTCCCTTTCTAACCTTCCTACAGTTAAGAAACAGTTAAATATTGAGTTTGGTGTAGAACAAATAAACATTATCTAGTTTAGAAAGTATAATCTTAAAGGCCGACGTCATTACACAACTCATTAACATTTACCTCACACAGAAAAAGTTCTATGAAAACAATATTTGGTATTTAAGCATCTAATAAAGTAGTTAATTATATGAATGTCGACTTTTAATATGATAAGAGTTGGAGTGGCTCACTGAAGACCGAGAACTGAAAATTCCAAATATCTTGGTCAATGTTCATATTTGAGAAAAATGTTTATATAACAACGTTTATAGACAATTTATTTATTTATTTATTAACGTCCACTTTTTGCAACTTAGGCTAATCGGGACGGGTTATCTACAGGTTACCACCCATTTCTAGCCAGGGTGGGATTTTAGGACGTTATTTAATGAATTTCGTCACTAAATAATTTCCTTTGCCCAGGCGAGAATCGAACTCGCCACTCTAGGCTTACCATGTGAGATAAAGGTCAATGCTTTAACTCGCATGGCTAACCTGAGCCATTAACAATTAAATCTACAATAATTTTGGTTCTATATACTTTTTCGATCCGACGTCTAATAACGGAGATGTTTAGAATTTTCGAAATTGTCCGCCCCTAAATTCCCCCTATACTCCCATTCCGATTTCAGCTGTTAACGAACTTGATCATTAGTTTTGCAGGAAATATCGATTTTGGTAAGACAAGTATATATATATATATATAAATATATATAATTTTATCGTCATTTTCTGAGTATGATCGATTGACATTTGAAGAAATATTTCGAAAATTACGCCATGTGTACAACCTGAATACAAGATTGTCTGCACATACTCACAATTCTCACTATCTTTCTATTCCAGAGAAGTATAGCTGTCAATCGTTTATAAATATTGCAACTCTAAACCAAAATTAACTTTGAAACTGTAAGAGTTTATTTTACCATTTGATTAGATTTTTTAAATTTTTTATTTATCTATTTTGGCATAAACACATTGGCGTTCCCATGGGTCTGGCCATTTCATGTCTGTATCGTTATGTATTCTACTTAAATAATTTACAATTCGACAATTTCGAGTACTCTTATAATATAATTAATATATAACAATACACAAGCAATACATAATAGTTCCGGAAAATTAACAAAAACAACACAAAAATTAATGGTTAATAAATTCACAATAATATACTCTTAATAAAGTAATATATGTTATTTACCTTTTCAATATTGATAATATTTAGCATAAATTCCAATGAAAGTTCGTCCCTGTTTTTAACTATATATAATTGTAAATATTGTTTTCTGTGATTTACAAGTTCAGGGCAATGTAGCATTACATGCTTCAGGCTATTATAAATGTATTGTTTACACCACTTACATATTTCGTCTGATTCTATGATATGGGCTTTACCAGCATGGGATATTTTAAAGTATTCGCTATTACAGACTCCCAGTAGACTTATGATTCTCAACTTTTCTATGCTGACGTTAAATAGTTCTAGTTCCGGATGTGAAACGTTACAGAATAGTCTATAAAAGGGATTGCATTTTGAGTTAAGTACCCGGTCAATATCTCAACAAATTAAATTATTTCTACCTTTATTATTATATTATTTTTATTAGCAAGTAGTGTCTGAGGGCTAATAGATTGGTAAAATATTCCTGTACAAAATTTGAAGCTGCAAGCATTTTAATTTGAGTAACCCAGTTAAATTCATCTGGCTCCGTACTATCCATACCAACCAATTTTTCAAAGTACGTGGCAATCGATGCAAATTTAACTAGGTTACACGAGATTTATAGGTGTGTTAATTGCATGAATTGGGTGGCACTAAATAAATGAAATTTTGTGTAATCCTCATTATGACCTTTTTTCCTGGGCAGTATAAGAAACGTTTGTTGATTTTCCAATTAAATCGTGTCATGTGCTTAACCAGAGCGGATTTCCCTCATAGGGTACTGTCGGAAGAGCTTTGACGTGTAAAGGGTAATGAATGGGACATGGCTCTGTAGGGAAGCGAACCCCTGACCTAGGCCAACCTCCATCGGCTCTATTAGTTAGCCACCTAAACCGCCAGGGGTCGTTGCCTTCGCTCCGCAAACCGAAAATCCTCCCCTTACCCCAATATAATGGGGGGAATTTTTCAAAATCCCTAGCCCCTATGACAAATGCTTATAGGGCCGATTTGCATTCTGCCAGTAAGCCCTTTAAGGACATCTAGAGAGATTGAGGGAGAGATCAATATGACGGGGTAAGTAGTTGAGGATGGAGTAGATAGATAGCAGCACTGGAGCCCAGACAGGCGGGAGCACACTGTAAACAACTCAGTATCCAACGTGCCGACTTCGGGGCATAGTCTCTCTCGCTCTCCCTTCTTAGAACTACAACGAAAATAATAAACAGTTTAAAAAAAAAAAAAAAAAGTGAATAAAACCAGTTTAAAGGAAACAGTTCTTGAGTGATCATAATACACAGAAAAATTTTTAAAAATCAACGAAGAAGAATACAAGGAGATACTTCGACATTGTGAGTTTATCACATCATATTCATTAAAGGTAAAATAATATCCAGGCACGCCCATAAATACACAAATAATTAAAATAAATTAAAGTCTCAGTCAAATTCCGAAAATAAGAAAGGCTTCATTTTAAAATTACTTCCAAACGTGAACATGTCAAATTCAGCCGTAAAAATAATGCCCGAATCAAGTGAAAAAAATATGAAAAATATTAATCCGTTGGTCATTTATAAATTCTATGAAATATTAGACCATCAATTTATTTTTCAGAAAAAAAAAACAACCTTAATTGATGATTTAATAATACTAAAGTCTATCTGTGATTTGAAAATGTACCCATTTTATGTAAATTATCCAATTTTTTATTCGTTTACATTTTATAATGAAATGTTTATTGAGGCAATAGAAGTTAATTATTTATTATCCCGGTATTTCATTATTAAATATTAAATGCTAATGTTTATCTATTCGTTAATTTTATGATTAAGTTACAACAAACTTACTTGTTTTACTGTCTTTGCCGCTTAAAATACTATTACATCATATTAAATAAAGGAGAAAAAAAAATGCTCTTGGAAAACTAATGTGATTAACGAATTATTTACAAAACAGAAAGTACTTGAGATATTATGAATAAGTAAAAAACATCTATAATTTAAATGATACAAATTCTCAATTGATTATTATTATTGGCCTTAAATTGGGCTGCCCGAGAAATATTTTTGTTTCTGATTTGTAAGCTGCATGCTTCAAATAGTAGTATCTGTTTGAATTATTTAAATGTAGAAATGTTTTTTTTATCAGAGTAATTATAAGTACTTTTAGTGTAATTATGTGTGAGTAAATACGCCACTTCTGGTACGCACTCTCCAGTGCTTGGGTTTGAACCTATTTATTTTAATAAAGTGGGTAAAGACAAACAAATAAAAGTAGTTGTAAGATTATGCATTTTGAGTGAAAATTGAAGTATAAAATAAATTATTCTCCCAAATAATAAGTTCAAGCATTAGAGAATAATTTTAATAAATTTTTTAAATTTGTAGGAAGTCTATTTATTTATGTTTTTATTTATATAAAAACTGTTTTCCTTTCATGATTTAATTCATTTGATACTTCGAAAGTCGTATGCTTTATGAATATTCAACGTTCTATAATTCATAAGTATGTTATATTCCTAAAAAATCGACTTAAGTTACAACACATGTTTCTTTGGTTTAAAGAATTTTTATTCATTTACATTTAATAATGAAGGGTCTATTAAAGTAATAAAAGTTAATTATTTTATATTCCGGTATTTCATTATTAAATATTAAATTCTAACGTTGATCTATTTGTTAATTTTATGATTAAGTTAGAACAAACTTATTTGTTTTACTGTCTTTGCTGCTTAAAATCATCATCTATTTTATTTATTATATAAAACTGTTTTCCTTTCATGATTAAATTCATTTGACACTGCGAAAGTCGTATGCTTTATGAATATACAACGTTCTATAATTCATAAGTATGTTATGTTTTTCAACATTATATGGCATTTTCTAATTATGTAATTCGTTTGTTATGCCAAGTATATATATACGTTCTCTTAACAATGAGAACATAAATTTTTATTTGCTGGTTAGAATGATAATTAATTCAAATACACAATAATAAATGCATTCATTACATTTTAGTTAACAATATTTATAATACTATCTAAGCCATTACAAAATAATTGCCGGTATTTTCGTCATGCTGTGTTAAATGTAGTTTTCATTCATGAATGCAAAATTCTTTTTATAATGTTTTCTTTATTGTTTAACTGACCTAATTTATTACCGGTGTCAAAGCGATAATAATGCATTTAAACTATAAACCCATAAAACTTGGAATACTTTAAGTATATTTTATGTTAGAGAAACATTCCTTAAATCCACGTAGTTAAAGCTTAGATGAAGGTAAAATAATTATTTATAAGTCACAAATTACGATTTTTAAATTATAAACACTTTTAAGGTTATTAATTATTGTGTATGAGCAAAAACAATTACTAGTCTGTTTATAAAGTTATTAGTTAAATTATGTTTTTCGGCTATAAGGGAATTAATCTTATTAATTGTTATTGACATTAAAAAAACATTAATATCACTATTTATAAAGTTTTTAGTTATAAATGTTGTTCTTCGTTAGTAGAAAAGTTAATAATAAGTGACGAGCAAAAACATTTATTTATTTGAAGAGCTCCGCAAGTAGGTGATGTCGCTCAGTACCTTTTATTTCAATTCTATAATAAAAAAACCATTGACAACACTGATTATAAAGATGTTTGTTATAAATGTTGTTATTCGGTCTTCAAGTAATTAAAATCATTTATTATTTCCAGTAGTTATGCAGTTATTTATTAAGTTACAAGTTTTATTTCTTTGGTAATAATAAAGGTACATTGGTCATTGATTGACTCATGTTAATAGAATTATTAAGCTACAAATTATGTTTGTTGGTTGCTATTTTATTCAACAGATTTTTATTTATTAATGTCAAATACTCAAATACCTGTTAAATAAACAGGTAAAGGGGTAAATAATATCGGTAAATAATATTTTCTATTTAAAGTTAAAAATATTATTTCTGCCAAAAATAATTACGCGTCTCTCAAAATCTCTTCAATATTTCTGTATTTGTTTCGCGCTTTATTGTTAGCCTATTGATTTTCACCAACTTCGACTATTAATGATGTTTATAGAATTATTATTAAAAACTATATTATCTATGTACAAATGATTAATTATTATCTATTTATTCCATTGCAATGTTTATTGAGTTTTGTTTGGAATTATTGTCTACGGTTAGTAATAAAAACAAATGAAATTTTTAGTAGTTGAAAAATAAAAATACAATTGCCACTGTCTATTAGGTTTTACAAAAAGCTAACTCTAAAATTTAGGGGAGTTACTCTGATACAACACATTTTTCTTTGGTTTAAAGAATTTTAAACATTGTTTAAATTCAAATATATTTATTTCTGAATATTTTATTTATACCTTAACACAAACATTTTTTGGCTTTCGATATAAAAAAAGAGGCTTCAAATGAAAGAAAACTAACAATACTTTACTACGTTTTTGTGCTCCTTCTCGGCTTTATTAATAATTATAGAACATTTAATCGGTTTCTTCATAAAATATAAATAATAATAATGTAGGAAATTAATAAATAGATATATAAGTACAAGAAAAAACACTCTATTATAATCAGGTTTGGTTGACTCACCTATTGTAAGTTGCTGTGAACACACTGCAATCACCGATTGTATGAAAACATTAGTGATACAAAAGAGAAGGTAATATAAAAGTTATTAATAAAAACAAAAATTAAGTTGAAAGAATGAAAGTGGGAAGAAAAACTAAAAATATTAGCACAACGACATTGATTTACTTGTATAAAATATTATAGTAGTTAATATCAGTTTATTTGACTTTTGGGATAATGGAAATCCTCATATGTCTACTCTGTAATGAGTTGTAAATAAGCTGACTTTTTATATTTATTTTTATTGATATTGGCAAAGGGCAGGTCATACTTCTCATACGAGTTATTAAAATTTTATTATTATTATTGGTGTTTGTCTGAAAATGGCCATTGCAATTAAAGTTAAGCGGGGCAATAAGTTTATTGATAACTTAGTATGGATTGCTGTGGACAATTTATTTCTAGTGAGGAAATGTAATTATTTTTACAAGACGACATATATTTCCGTAAGAATGGTCTTACATCAATTGATGTGCAAAATTAAACATCTGAAAGGGAAGCCATAAAAATGTTAATAATATTGGACTAGTATTCGTTTTAAGCTATAATTTAGGCAGCATTATATTGCTTTTAGTAGGTTTGCTGAAATCGGAAATTATCTTTGGAAGACGTATAAAAATTAAAATATTATTTAAGCCAGTTATTATAAAAATATTAAAATTATAATTATGTTAGAAAATGTATGGATGAATATCACAAAAACGAATGGCAGTGGTGCGAACTTAAAATTAATAAAAATATGTAAGAGAGTAAGGAAAATACTGCAAATGAAATAATATTTTTAAATATTTCGGATTTTTATATATATATATATATATATATATATATATATATATATATATATATATATATATATATAATTGTAACCTCTGTCTATACATTGATTTTTTTCTCGAATTTTCATGATAACTTTTCGTTTCACATATCATAGACACCATAACTGAATTTTGTTTCTTTCGTGTGTGTTTGTTTGTTTGTTTGTTACCTTTTCACGCAAAAACGGCTGAACTGAATTTATGAAACTTGGTATGTATATTACTACTAACCCAACTTAGACTTTAGGCTATATTAGTATCCTTTGAGACGAACAGGAGTGGGGGTTATAAGGGAAGCCTGAAATTAAAAATAGCGATATTTCGTTGCCTATTGCATTTTCGGCAATTATGCACATAACAAAAGTGGTTTATTTTGTTATTTGGAGTAACTTTTCATATATGCACTTTTGTTTTTGTACCTAAGTATAAGTGACTTATACGTTAAAACTACTGCGGAAGTCAACAATTTTATTTGGCACAAAAAACTCAACCGAACTAAACCAAACTCGGTATGTGAGTTAGCACTAACGCCTTGCTTATAATAAGCCATACTAACATTTCTAGGGACGGGCAGGAGTGGGGGTTATAAGGGAGGCCTGAAATTAAAAATAGTGATATTTGGTTTCCTATTGGGGTTTCGGCAAATACGTGCATAACAAAAGTTGTTTATTTTGTTATTTAGAGAAGCTTTTGTTATATACAATATCGTCGTATACCGAAGTATAAAGGCGTTATACGCTAAAAATTATAGCGGGAGACAACAATTTTATTTGGCACAAAGGACTCAACCAAACTAAATAAAACACTCAGTATGTGTATTAGCAGTAACGCCATCCTTGTAATAAGCCATACTAACATTTGTAGGGACGGGCAGGAGTGGAGGTTGTAAGGGAGGCCGGATTTTACAAATTTTATTATTAGCAAATCCACAGAAACGACGGTTATTAACTTTAAACACTGCGAAGGGTAAATGTCAAAATATTGTGCAAAGTAAAGCCTTACCAAAAAAATACCATCACCATCCAGCCTCAAATGAATTCCAATAAACCAAGCTAGGTTGTCTGGTTTCACAACTCGAATAATCTTACACCGTTTTAGAGTAAAGCCGCTAGTACTAAGGAGAAGTTTGGCCAACTTTGTAAAACTTTATTTTATTGATTCTTCCTTAAAACAAAATGTTTACAGCCAGTGGAAGTTGCTATGCAGTAAATCGACCTCTTTAAGTTTTCCCTTGAGGGCAGACACGCGCCGTCTCGAGTCTCGCCCGATTAATGGAACAGTTTTCCGAATTGGAAATCATGTTTCTGTAGGCAGACTCCTAGTTTAAATTACCTCCAAGAATTAATCACATACACATGATCTAACCATATGCCTATGAACTAGCTGTGCGGCTATGGGCTCAAATAGAAATGGGTTTTCAACTTATTATAAAGATTGGATTAACTATCACATTTTAAAAAAAAAGGCCGTCACGCAGGAGCTGCATACACTAAGCAGATTTCCCACGCAAAGGTTTACAATAGATAAATATACATACAGGTAACACTGATGTGAATGTTAAGTGAATAAATATAAACGGTAATACAACGGAAAGAGGCTGAATTCTAAAGAAACATGCCAACCAACCTCGTAGCGCTGAATAGATAGATAGACCAGAAAGACAAACAATTAATGAAATTTATCTGAATATAACGTATTAATTTTATTGAAAACAATTTACTAAAGCTAATCCTGTAATTTGTAATGAATCAGAATCAGTTTTATCTCAGTCACTCAAATTTTAGTAGTCCAGAACATAAACCGTGGGGGGGGGGTCAACAGGATATATTTGCGTGTATCTCCTAAAATAAACGTCTCTTAAAAACAATATATGGCATTTAAGCAGCGAATAATACGGTTTATTATATAACAGAGCATAAACAATGCAAAGATGTTAGATGAGTAGAAGTAGGGGTTTTCTATAGGCTAAAAACAGACAATAGAAATATATCGGTTAATATTCAACATAGAGCATAAAAGTTCAACAATATTTATAGTTAATTTGAATCACAATAAGATTGGTTCCATTCTATTTTTCGATCCGACGTATAATAACGGAGATATTCTTATAACATGGCCTTCTTATTATACCTCTCTTTCTTTTTACATGAAAGGATTAAATATAGAGTTTGGTAACGATCAAAGAAAAATTGCAAGCGTTAAAAGACATATATATATATATATATATATATATATATATATATATATATATGTAATGTTGGACGAACTTCATTTTCGTCATCTCCTGGGATGGATCGAATGACATTCGACGAAATGTTTCGAAAATCGCGTCATGAGTACGACCTCAATAGCTGAATTCCCCTTAAGGGAAATCTGCTAATACGTATATAACAACTTTTATATAACATTAAATTGTCAATAATATGGCTTTCTATACACTTTCCAAAGTAAAACCAAATTTTTAGTAATCAAAGAACAAAAGGGGGGGGGGGTCAACCGAACGTGTTTCCATATATCTCACAATGTAAAAGTTCAATGAAAACAATATTTGGTATTAAACCTTTTAATGAAGTGGTTCATGATATATCAGCTTATTATTAATATGACACTAGTAGGAGTGGGGGTTTACTGAAAGCGGAAAAATGTAAACCCAAATGTACGAAAAATTTGTATAGAATAATGTTTATAGTAAATTTAATTTTCAATAAGATTGGTTCTATAGAATTTTTGGATCCGACGCGTCTGACGTATAATAGCAGATATATTTCAAACTTTGAATTTTCTCCTGCCTAAACCTCCTCCCCCTGTCCCAATTTCATCCGTTAACGAACTTAATCTTTATTTTTACATAAAACTACTAAATATCGAGTGTGGTAACAATTAAACAATATTTGCAACCTCTAGAGCGGTAACAGGAATATATATATATATATATATATGTTACTGTAAAACCCCGAAGTGTGGTAAATGTCAGGACTTACCGGTAAATCCTAGGATTTACCAAGAGCACTGGTAAAAGTCCGAAATCTAGATGAAATTCGTGCTTTGCGCTTGGCAGTTGGCCAATCCCTGGATTTACCGTCTAGCTTGGTAAATGCCCGAAAAACATTAAATAAATGTGAGATTTCGTACTTTTTCCAATGCTGTTTGGCAAATGTGTGGATTTCCCAAGGCTCATTGGTAAATGTCCAGTGAAGAGGAGTGGATGGAAACCAATGATCAAAGTGGTCTGAGGGGATTAGGTTTATTGAGGCCATGAAAAACAGAGCCTACCACGAAGGAATCAAATGCTCCCCGTATGAAGCCATGTTTGGAGTCCTCATGAAAATGGGTTTGGCTACCTCGAAACTCCCTCGTGATATGACAACCTATCTTGCGTCTGTGGAACAGCTTGAGCAAATTCTTGATGATACTACTGTATCTTTTCCATTTACTTCCCAACAAGATGAGGTTCAAACGTTGGCTCTTGAGGAAGATATGACAAAAACGTTGGAAGTAAAACATCCTGATGGCGGCAAATTTCAGCAAGACAGTGCCAATAATAAGTTATCTGCCACCGAACAGAAGATGTGCTCTAAATTTAAAGAAATTCCCCAAGCATCAAGGGAAGGCCTAGAACATGGGAAAAACGAAGAAAGGAAAATTTCCAGATCCCGAAGTTGGCCAGAACGCGTGGATCAAAGTTCCCGATGCCGACCGATTTAAAATCGACCCCAAAAGCATGATTGGCAGTGATCGTCAAAAAAGAAGATGGTTTCTACCAACTCGGAACTTCTTCAGGAAAATTGAATACATTATATTCGCGTAATCAGTTTACAATTTTCACCGAGAATTTCATGTCTCCTGATGAAGTGCCCGACGAAGAGATAAGCCTTCACACCGCAGTTCGACAACAGTCATTGGATGGTGGCCAGGGTTTAAAAAAAGGCAACTGCTTAAAAAAATGTTCAAATAAGAAATGTTTGTGCAAGTTAGCTAATATGAAGTGCAATTCCAAGTGCCACAATTCTCTCCCATGCTGTAACAAATAATAATAAAACTTATTCTAAAATTTTCATTTCAAATAACCTTTATTCCAACTTTTACCGGCAGACGCTGGGAAATGTTAGGATTTACCAAAATCTGTTGGTAAAAGTCCGAAAGACGCATCCTGATTGAGATAATTCTAGCTTTTACCGAGCCTCTTGGGAAATCCTAAGATTTACTGGCTAAAGTCCGATTTGAAAGATAAAATCGGACATTTACCAACGCTTCTTGTAAATCCTAAGATTTACTGGTAAATCTTAGGATTTACCACACTACGGGGTTTTACAGTAACACATACACTCACACACACACACACACACACACACACACACACACACACACACACACACACACACACACACACACACACACACAAACACACACACACACACACACACACACACACACACACACACACACACACATATATATATATATATATATATATATATATATATGCATACACACAGTTTTGCACGGACCCCATTTTCGTAATCGGTAGGATCGATGGACATTTGAGGAAAACATTCTAAAATCGCGTCATGAGTACGACCTCAATGGCTGATTTCTCTTAAAGGAAATCTACTAAAAAAGTCTATCAACACGTTCAAATACTTCCATTAATGGATTTTATCAGTAAATGAATTGAAATTATAATGGTTTAAAATAATAAAATATAATTATTTTTATTTTAGCAGTAACAAATCTCTTTATTTGCATCAAATTACAGTGATCTTATTGATTTAAGCGTGAGGCATGACATGATTTTGGTTTGATCGTTACCAAACTCGATATTTTTATTTTATTATGTAAAAAGACAGATCAAGTTCGTTAATGGCTGAAATCGGACCAGTGGGAGGGGGGGGGGTAAGAGGGGTATTTTCGAAATTTCTCTGTTACTATACGTCGGATCGAAAAATTGTATACAACCATACTTATTGCAAATTAAATTTACTATAAATATTGTTATATACATTTATTCTCTATCTTGAATATTGACCAGATATTTGCATTTTATTGAGCGTAACGGACATGATAAAATTGGTTAACTTCGATTGCAGTCGTGAGTTTCCGGCTAGCTAGTTCGGTCGTTTCTGTAACTGTAACTGAACAACTCAAGTTTGTTCAAAGTCAATATTATGTCGGGATGTGTGGAGGTTTTCGGTTTTGATGAGCCCCATCGAAAAATGTCCTGCATCCAATATAGTTGGTAAAGTAGTATTATTTGACCAACTTACCCTAAATAAACATTGACACGCGCGTGGAGTCAATCGACCCCATTTTGTAATCAATGGAAATCAGGTTAATTAAGGATATTAGAGAAAAAGAAGAAATACAGAAAATAATTTGAGACTCCTGCAGTGCGAGACTTATGAAATCTCCGCTCTTTGTTTCGTGTTTTATTTTAAAATACTGAGACAAACAGATTCCAATTATAGGCCAGAGGAGGTAAATGCACGCCACAAACTTATACTATGAGGAAGTATAGCATTTAGAAAATGTAAAAGTTGTATTATTTTATTTTGTAGAAATAGAAACAAGAATGTTTCGTCTGACGTGAACCAAATTTCCTCTTCCAATTTAAAGCGTTTGCTCTTCCTGTAAACAGAGCTTCAGTAAATATTTCCATTAGACAAACATTCTCCGTGTTAAAAATACATACAGACTCCTTAATGTTCTAACAATGTAATGTTCGGGCAGAGACATCTTACAATGTTGCTCTGTGATTACTGAAATGTAGAAATACTATTTCCCTTGTCCCTGACTACTATCATTTTGGTAGTTACATGCAGGCATTAATGCATACAACAATCATCAATGTAGTCTTTATTCTTTATAAAAACATTTACTAATTTTTTTTCTTTAGAACTTTTTCTAAAGAGTTTTCTGTTATTATCAGTGAATGGACAGACATAAATTAGGTAAATGTAGGTTTGTTCAGTGTAATTGTCACATGGAAAAATTGTTGTCTCCGCCGTTTAATTATGTGTGTGTAAGAATTTTTTTGAGTCATGTTATTGTTTTATTTATGCTAGGTAAAATATTTCAGATATTAAAACAGATCTCCTTAATAACAACCACGATTAAATAGACTGAGGTCTTCTCATGACGTGGTTTTCTAAAACTTTCTTCAAATGTCCATCGTCTTACCCCGGAATTGACGAAGCGGTTGCAGGATTTGTACGATCGTTACCAAACAACTTTTTTTTATGTAAAAAGGAAAATATAGTTGGTTAATTGCTGATATCGGGCCAGTGGGAGGGTGGGTTTAGAGGGGAGAATTTCGAAATGTCTCTGTTGTTTTACTTCGGGAAGTGTACAGAAGCCATATTATTG
The DNA here is from genome assembly GCA_019009955.1 of Riptortus pedestris. Taxonomy (NCBI): domain Eukaryota; kingdom Metazoa; phylum Arthropoda; class Insecta; order Hemiptera; family Alydidae; genus Riptortus; species Riptortus pedestris. The sequence continues at coordinate 4,182,455 of CM032230.1, read as the reverse complement.
ACAATTTAATGTTATATAAAAGTTGTTATATACGTATTAGCAGATTTCCCTTAAGGGGAATTCAGCTATTGAGGTCGTACTCATGACGCGATTTTCGAAACATTTCGTCGAATGTCATTCGATCCATCCCAGGAGATGACGAAAATGAAGTTCGTCCAACATTACATATATATATATATATATATATATATATATATCTTTTAACGCTTGCAATTTTTCATTGATCGTTAGTAAATTCTATATTTAATCCTTTCATGTAAAAAGAAAGAGAGGTATAATAAGAAGGCCATGTTATAAGAATATCTCCGTTATTATACTTCGAAAAATAGAATGGAACCAATCTTATTGTGATTCAAATTAACTATAAATATTGTTGAACTTTTATGCTCTATGTTGAATATTAACCGATATATTTCTATTGTCTGTTTTTAGCCTATAGAAAACCCCTACTTCTACTCATCTTACATAAACAATGCTCTGTTATATAATAAACCGTATTATTCGCTGCTTAAATGCCATATATTGTTTTTAAGAGACGTTTATTTTAGGAGATACATGCAAATATATCCTGTTGACCCCCCCCCCACGTTTTATGTTCTGGACTACTAAAATTTGATTGATTGTGATAAAAATTATTCTGATTTATTATAAATTACCGTACTAGATAAAGTAAATAGTTTTCAATAAAATTAATATATTATATTATTATTTAGTTATTGCTGTTATTATTTAGTAATTGTTTTTCTTTCCGGTGAGAGGTTAGAAAACCTGTTTGTATATATTTCAGAAGCTTCCCGTCGGGAGGGGGAATATTTCTTATTACCGCTTGTATTTATTCACCTAATATTCACGGTTGGGTTGTGATAACATAATGTAGATTTATCTATTGTTAAATTTCACGAGGGAAATCTATCTAGCTTACGCAGAACCTGTGTGACGGACTTTTATTTAATGAGTATCTCACTAAATAAATTTCTATTGGCCAGTTGTGAATGTATTTCACCACTCACGCCAACGCACTAAATGACTTGGCTAGCCTAATGTAAGACTGAATGTGATTAGGTATATAGCAACATGGAAACATCTTTCTTTATTTATTTATTTATTAACGTCCACTTTTTGCAACTTAGGCTAATCGGGACGGGTTATCTACAGGTTACCACCCTTTTCTAGCCAGGGTGGGGTTTTAGGACGTTATTTAATGAATTTCGTCACTAAATAATTTCCTTTGCCCAGGCGAGAATCGAACTCGCCACTCTAGGTTACCATGTGGGATAAAGGTTAACGCTTTAACTCGCATGGCTAACCTGAGCCATCTGTAAATGCAGCTATTGTTCAAACTATATACCAAGTTGTTGACAGAAAAATATTCAGAGTAGAGCACTCGTCGTGCTGTAGACAATCCATCAAGTAAATGATTAATGTAGTGCCTGGTACATTTCTTTTCGCTCCAACAAACTTCTTCTACAAAAGACTTCCTTTGAGCAAGCCCGATCCTTAAAACTTTAAAATGCCTCAAGGCAGGAGAAACGCAACTCTTTAAATACTCGCCAAACTTTCTAACCGACCTTTAAGTCACGGAATTTTCTTTCTTTTCCCTCTCTCTGCCAAGTTTCGCTCGTGTGAAACTAATTGCGGCAATGAAAAGATGTTGTTAATATAATGAAATCCTAAATTACTTATGCTTCATTATAGAAAATAATATATTGTTACGCTTTAGGATTTTTCTCTGTTAGCACTGTTTTAGCTTGACCGTTACCAAGCTCATCTGTTTCATAGAAAAAAAGTCCGTCACGCAGGGGCTGCGTGAACTAAGCAGATTTCCCACATGAAGTTATACAATACAGAAATCTCCATATGAGAGCCGAACAGTTACGGAAACGGCTGAACTAGCTTTCGGCGGAGACGAATAGAACTGACTTTAGCTGATTTCATCTCGTCCGTTATCGGCTAACACTTAATAAAAATGCAAATATCTCTGTTAATATTAAAGATAGAGTATATATGTATATAACAATATTTATAGTAACTTTAATTTGCAATAAGATTGAGTCTATACAATTTTTTGATTCGACGTATAGTAACAGAGATATTTCGAATTTTTCTCACACTGGTCCGATTTCAGCCGTTAACGAACTTGATCTTTCTTTTTAAGTAAAACGATTAGATAGAGTTTGGTGACGATAAACAAAAATTGCGACCGCTAGAGTGTTAACAGACAAATATATATAGTTTTGAACGGAGCTCATTTTCATCATTTGATGCTTGATTTCAATTTCATTTGAAGAAATGTTTCGAAGATCGCGTCTTGAGTACGACCTCAATTGCTAATTTCCCTCGAGGGAAATCTGCCAATAAGATTGTACTCAAGTTAGTCATATGAGATAAAGCAATGACCATAATCCCACATGGTAATCCTAGAGTGTTGAGTTTGATTTCCGCCGGGGAAAATAGGAATTTATTTAGAGACAATCTCATTACATCATTGAATCCTTAGTCCCACCCTGGCTAGGAAGTGTGGTAACCTGTAGGTAACCCGTCCCAATTAGCCGTAGTGGCAAAACATGGACGGTAATAAATTTAAAATAGAATGTTTGGGTACTTTATTCGGACTGAGAGGAGGAGGGATTAGGGGGGGGGTGTATTTAAAATTATGAATATCATCGCTTTTATTATTTATATTCAATAATTTGATGTAACTTGACTTGTTGAAAGCATAACATTCTATAATGTATACATGTCTTCCCTAACTCGAATATTAGCCCATATTTTGAGATATTTTCAGTTTCCATATATCCACAACTCTACAAATGGGACATTCATTTAGCACGCCTGAGCTGAGGTAACATCAGCACCTGGAACATCTGCTTAGTTGGAAGAGCTCCACCAAGATGGGCCTTTGGAATTAGCATCTAACCTTCAGATCTAGTGATAATGGGAACTGCACAGATATATATATATATATATATATATATATATATATATATAACGTTTAATTGTTATGATAGTACATATTTGTTTCAATAACATGAAGATATCGGAAATAAGATATATTACCAAAATCAAAGAGTTTGATTCCCTACTACTTCCGCTATCACTCCTTGAGGAAATTCAGCACGATTTTTTTAAACAATACATTATACAAATTAAATAATGGAAATGCTCTTATAGTTTATATTTCTATTGGAAATAAATAACAAAGTTATTTTCTGGGGAAAATAAATAAATGAGGAGAAGGGGGGGTATTTATAACCTCACTAATCCGAATCATACTTAGAACTAAATAATCGAAATAGATAAGACTAAAACATAACATCATTTGTCATAATATGCCTATATTAAAAATACTTAAATAAGTACTAATAAAATCGTCGACTCCCGCTATAGATTTAGCTTATATCCCGTATTTACTTCATTGTACTTACGTGTGTGTATGTGTGTGTGTGGGTGTGTGTGTGTGTGTGTGTGTGTGTATATATATATATACACATACACACACATACATACACATACACACACACACACACACACACACACACACACACACACACGTGTTTTTGTCTGTTAATGCTCTAGTGGTCGCAATTTTTGTTTGACCGTTACCACACTCAATATTTAAACGTTTTAAGTAAAGCTAAATATCGTTTTCTTTAATACGACAAGTGGGATGGATTTGTTTTTCGAAAATTCGAAATATCTCCGTTATTTTGCGCCCGATAGAAACATTTTATAGAACCAATCTTATTGCATATGTAATGTTCTATAAATGTTGTTATGAAATGAGAGAACTAAGTTCTGTATATTGATTAATAACCGAGATATTTCCATATTATTGTTTTCGACAATCTGTAAACCGCTCACTCCTAGTCACGTCATATTAACAATGAGCTGTTATGGTGCACTTCATACCAAGGTTAAATACCAAATATACTTCTTATTCTGGACCCAAAATTATTAATATATTCTTCATATTTTATGGCAAGAGTAACCATTAGAAAATATTATTCTTATTGACTTTATTGAAACTGCACCACACGCGCCACCCAGAAGAGGTGACAAGTGAGCCACAAAAAATGTAGGGCAGTTTCAATAAAGTTTTATAAAAATATTTTTTATTGGAGACCTTTGCCATAAAATTTGAAGAATATATACCAATTATAGATTTCATTGACTTTTACTTGGAGAGATAAGTTCAAAATCTTTGTGCGATGACATGATCAATTAAGATTTTCCATTCTTGTCTGGAAAATGTTTTTTTGATCTATACCATTCTTGATATTTAACAGTTTCAGTCAACACCAAAGATCATAGGTGTTATTAACTTAAAGGGTGGTGGGGGCTTTCAAAATCCATAACACCTCTTTAAAATGAGTAGGATCATGTTATAGAATCAATCTTGTTAAAGAATTGATCTACATAATAAACTCGCGTAGACTTCCACGGTCCCTGGTCATTTAATACTGTTAAGGTCTTCGGGTATTGACCGTGTCTGTTTTGGTGCCAACGTTTTCGCTAGACATGCTTCTAGCTTCCTCAAGGCTATCACTGAGACTGAAGAGTGTGTGTTCACCTCTGGTATATATGTAGGGGCCTTGTCCGGTTTCCTTGGGCGGAAGAAATTAGAAATCAATTTAAGAAGAAAAAAGAAAGAAGACCAATATCAATTAAAGATGAACCCCGGAAAAACAGCCGTAATAACCTTTTGTTAAAGGTACAACAGAAAAGATCTCTAGGAAACTCAAGAAGCAGGGAATAGAAACAGCATTTGGCACGGGCACACATGTTACCCAGCTGCAAAGATCAACTCCAGACAAAAATCCCAGGAATATACAGCATACCCTATTCTTGAATATATTAGAGAAACCGGCAGATTCATAAACACCAGGTCGCCGAGCATATCAAGAGTTTAAAAAAGTTTCGGACAGAAGAATCAGCAATAGCAGAACACTTCTGGGAAACTAATCACAGCATCAAATTCGATGAAGTCAAGGTACTGGCAAAAGGTGGACCGATACCAAGAAAGACTGGTTCGAGAAGCCATAGAAATCGCGAAATGTTCATTCAACATCAACAGGGAGAATGGATATAGACTGAGCAAACTCTGGAAGCCCGTCATTCCACAGAGACCGCGGACAAGAAACATAAACGACGGTATAGTGGGTGAACGACCACCGGAAGAAGTATCCGTACACACCTGGAGGGGTCCGACTCCCTCCAAGGAAACCGGACAAGGCCTATATATATACCTGAAATGAACACACAACTCTTCAGTCTCAGAGATAGCCCTGAGGAAGCTAGAAGCATGTCTAGCAAAACGTTGGGAACTAAAATGCAGACACGGTCAATACCTGAAGACCTTAACAGTATTAATTGATCTACAATTGCTTACTACGCATCTTTTCGTAACTCAAGTTTTATACGAGTTATTTGTTTCTTTTTTCAGCCTTTAGACCCCGCCTCCCTCTCATATTTATTTACATAGAAATAAAGAATTTGTGATGAGATGAGACCAATAGTGTGTTACAGCAGCAACTGGGAAATCTGCTAAGTTTACTTCTGCAGCCCCTGACGGACGTTTTAGTCTGTGTACACTTCGGAGCCACACACTCCAAGCTCCCAACTGAATTTATTGAAGTTGAATATTAGTCAACTATTAATGTATTGCAATGTGTAATCTTATGTAATGATAACTTAAAATTTAACCCAATTTTATTTTCTGCTGGCTGTGAGGGTGATGAATCAGGTTAATCAGTAACACTTCTGTGGCTCCTCATAACTTACTATGTGATATTATTTATAAATTGTGAGGAGCCCACAACAGTGTTTCTGATTAAAATGTAAGTTGGTAATAAATGGTACAATGTATGTTAATTAAAAATTCATAAAACAAACGATGCTACCAAGTCAATTAATACTCAAATTATAGTAACAATGGTAGGAATTAAAATGTTTAACAAGTTTATAAAATATCATTCTTTGATCAGACTGAAAATAACGGAGATATTTTGGATTATTATATTAAAAAACCATTAATAAATGTGGTGTTTAGCTTTACATGAATCACTTGGGTTTGGAATCAATCAACAGAACCATCCCTAAACAGAGATCTTACCAATCACCTTCGATTTGGGGCATTAACCAAATAAATAATATTGGAGTTATTTTCAATATTCGAATTTTGAAGCTCTGAATACTGTCAGGAAAATTAACGGCAATAGACTGAACACGGATGACAAAAATGAGGTGAGGACCTTCTAGTAAGGATCGATAGATATTTTGGGTAGTTAGAGGTGACATTGATTGGAGACATTTTTTAAAAATGGCGTCATGGGTTCAACCTCAATAATTGATTTCCTAATCTGCTGATGTAAATAAAATGAAATAATAATTAAAAAGAAATACCAATATAAAAGGATTGGGTGAAAAGAAGGTTTCCATAAAAAGAGAGAATTTTCATTTCTGGAAATAAATAAATTGGCAGGTAAGAAGGGGCCTATAGCATTCTTCTACCTTGAAATGAAATCTATTGTGTTGGGTTTATTGAAAGTGTCAGCCGGTTCTATTCACGGACCTTTTTTTATTTTATTAAATTTCCGTCTGTGTAACCTTTTCCCATTGTCTATGGATTTTTTTTTTTATGAATCCTACGAGTAGAGAAATATTTATTTCCTTAAATATTATAAGAAGAAAACTGAGGGAAAACTACAGGGAAAAAAACAATGAGAAGAAATCAAAACTTACATTTTAGAACTGATTATTATATCCAAACTGAAGTTAAATCAAGTTTAAACGATGAATGATATTTTGAACATGCCATGAACCATTAACCACTAGTCACTGACTAACTGCAGTCATGTAATGGTTGAATACTTAGAGACCCCACATAACATGTACGAACTTCTTACTTACAGGTGCCCACATATTGAAAATATTATAAATCACCCTAAAAAATTGAATTTGTTTTACAAAATTGAACTTCCCTTGTTTTTGGTTTTGACTTCGTGAGAAATTTAATATAATTTTAGATGATATAAATGTGCTAGTATAGGAATAAAATTTAATTTTTTTTTAATATAACCATTTTAAATTGTTACCTTTAATACTAGTTTAATGTTTATTTGTTCTTTTTATTATTTGTGTTTAATGTTTATTTATCGTGTTTAATTTCTTTCATAGTTTTTGTTATTTTCTATTATATTGTTTTTATTACATTGTTAAATTTTGAGCCAAATCGTTTTGTTTTTATTTATTCAGCACTTTTGAAGCGATTCGCTTCAAAAATTAGGCAAACAAGATAATAATGAATGATAAAGCAACAAAACTCAACAAATCATAAAAACAACTACAACAAATCAACGCAACTGAAAATGAAACAACTAGTCAAATTGCTTACAAGGCAATTAAAAATATTAACTAAATCTATTACCATTTACTAGAACAAAGAGAAGTAATTGAAAAAGAGTAATATTTACATAAACGAATAATAAGAACAATACGGACTAAGCAGATGTCCTGTGTGCAGAATCTTTGGGCCATGTTATCATCTCAATTTAGATTTAAGATTTCTCCATTATTAGCTATCATAAAACCTAAAGCGTCATCCAAGTTAATTTGAAAAAGAGACGATTAGTAATTCAATTACTGAAAAGAGAAAATTTCATGAGTAGGAGTTATTAAGTAAAGACTGAAAACAAAAAAGTCCGTCTCGCAGGGGCTCCGTAAACGAAGCAGATTTCCCACTTGTTATACACAAGTTTTACACTCCGCTATCCGGCCTGTATATATATATATATATATCTATATATATATAAATATATATATATATATATATATATATATATATATATATATATATATATATATAGTTTTGAACGGACCTCATTTTCATCATCTCCTGGGTAGGATCGATGGACATTTGAAGAAAAATTTCGAAAATCGCGTCATGAGTACAACCTCAATAGCTGATTTCCCTTAAGGGTAATCTACTAAAATGTAAAAAATATTTATAATAATTGAATTCGCATTAACACTGCGCCTATATAATTTTCAATGAGGCTCATTCTAGAGGAGAACATTTGAATATTTTATTTGAAACGGTCCTCAATTTCCTCGTCTAATGAGGTCGTTGGATATTTTACTAAAATGACTACAACCTCAATAGCTGATTTCTATTAAACGAAATCTGCTCTTAACCCAGCTGATATTCCATTTAAAAAGTATAAAATACAGTAAAATGTTTGAATAGTTGCTGGTCGGTACCTTTACAATAAGACTGTTTATATATCACTAAGAAGAGAGTCGTTGGCCTGCCTTAATCGAAACATTTTATTGTCCACTTATATTGAATTCTAAAATAGAAAAAGGACTTACAGGAGAAATTGTTCTGGTTCTTACTTCAAAGCCCTCAGTTCTTAGAGCTTAGATATGAGCTATATATCATGTTTAGGAAGATAAAGGCTGCTTCTCAAAGAAAAGAGGTTCTAAAGTTGGATCTGAGTATTGTTCCAAAGAGGTTATGAACTCTCATAGAGTCAAACAGGGCCCAGATTTTCATTCCCTCCAATCATGTTTCTTCCCGGGCTTTTTCCAGGCAGCCCACTCATTTCCTACTTCTCTCTACCCATATTTTCTACTGACACTTATTAGTTTTCTTCCAAGATGGGCATTAATTTAAGTTTTTTTTTCTATTTTCAGTAGACTTTCTCTCTCTCACTCACTCGCTCTCTCTCTCTCTCTCTCTCTCTCTCTCTCTCTCTCTGTCTCTCTCTCTCTAACATTCTCACTTATACATAGAGGACTCATAAATAGATTCTATTAAAAATACATTTACCGGAACGCTTCTCGTATAGCATGAATTTGAATTTATCTATTTTTTATGACTACTAATATCTTTCATTTTATAAAATTAAATTTGAATCAGTAAATCAGGATTTATAGGATCTAGACTAAATACCGTTGTCTAATAAGAATCTCAACCTCAATTTGGCTTTTTGAATCAAACGTCATATTTAATACTGAAATCATTTTTCTTTATATTTTTCATCTTAAGAAGTTTAAGAAGAAAAATATAACTACAGTTAATAGAAACCACTGGAAATAGAAAATTAAAGAATTTCCAGATTTTTTAATATTATCTGACCTTCAAACTTACAACCTTTTTCATAATTATGAGTCGGATTGAACATTATTATATAGACATACTTTTTGAAAATTTAATTTCTTTCAACTCTGGTTCTGTAGAAGTTTCCTCCAACTCAGATATTCATCAATTTATTTCTATGTTTTTAGTTTCACCGTTTAGTAAAACTCCACGTCTACCCAACCGATTTTAACTTTGAGTAAGTCACTCACTAAGCCCGAGCACTAGTTTTGCCTTTAGTAAAATCCCACTACTAATCGGAATTATAAAATGGGGAATATATGTGTTGAAATAGAAATTTGCTTAGTTTACGCACCCCCTGTGAGCCTTACTTTTTATTTTACCTCTATTTAAGCTTCTCAGCTATGAATACTTAACTCTACAATCCTGAATAAACTTGGTAAATATACTAATAGAATGAAAACAAACAAACTTGATTAGTGAAATACAGTGTAGTTATATCTTGCTTCTTTAAATAATTCCAAATAGACTCAACTCGGAAATCAAATTTCACTTTTTAAACTCTCCTTGTTTACTCATAATTCCCTTTCAACTAATTACTTTAAAAATTATTTACTTGTTCATTTGACAATAGCAGGGATATAAGTAAAAAAATAGATACAAAGCGCCATTAAACTTGACAGTATAAATTTTAATGCTGTTAGCACACTTACCTGTGATAACATTTCTTCATATGTTTGTCTTTAGTATTGACTGAAACAGTTTAATATCTAATATGATATAGATCAAGTAAACATCATCAAAATAATTTTCAATGGTCCTTATTTCTGTGATCTGCCATCAAAGGATAGATGTAAATTTGAGAGTATTTTTCGAAAATCGTGTCATAAGTACCAATCTTGAGGAATATCTGTTCCTGAGCCTGGTCTTTATGACAATTTAGGTAAAACCAATTTAAATATGTAATATTTCCCGCAAAAAAAATCCTTTCAACTGAGATAAAATTAATTTTATCTCTGTAATGTTATACAATTTAAGGAACTACACTGAAGGAGTAGTTATTTACAGCCCTGGTTTAACTATATTAAGGAGAACAAAAATCTGGAAAGCGATAATAAATAGCAAATTTACAGTTTGGAGGCACGTTGCAAGCTATTTATGCCGGAAAAGGACTATTAAAGTCGATTTAAGATCTAACGGAGAGCCGATATATTGCAGAGAGATAGGATCAATTATTGCAATAGTGTTTACCAAAGGCTTCGACATAAAGCAGCCTTCATTTATAGAAGGTCCCTGCCTTGGATAATCTTTTTCTATAGCTATACATTTAAACAGAGTATTCCCTATCAAAGTGCATATAAAATTAAACTGTTAGTAGTTAAGATAGGACAAAAAAAGGTATAAATAAATTCGCAAATGCCAATAAAAAAATCTTCATTTTTAGCAGATTGTCTTTAATAAATAAATCAGCATTTGAGTTTTAATACATATTGTTTAATCTATATGTGACTACTGGCAATTGTTCCCACCTACAGACAGATACTTGTGATTTCCATAAGGGAACAACAAGAGATTAACATAAACATAGAGGTTTCCTGTTCCCTTCTGCATCTGGCCAGCAATAAAGACATCATTAGGAATATTCCATTTATAATATTAAACCCATGAATGGACAAAACTATTTTCGATGGCAGAGCTGTTAGATAGCCACCCCTTTATAGCCTGCAGCCTTTAAGCTGACTAATGATAGTCTATTAGCCAGTATCAGTATGCAGACTACAACTTTAATATACCCTCCAGTCTTGGCCCACCGACATGTTGTAAGTGAGAATTTAGTTGAGTGGAAAAATAATAAATAAATAATTTATAGTAGACGCAATCGAATAGATTTAATTATTATTAATAACTTAAGTTACATTCGAAATGCATAAATAAGAAATGATTAGAAAAATAAATGATGTAAAATACAGCTAGAGTCAAATATTAAAGAAATACAGATCGTGCAACTTTCTTTTTATGCTAAAAGTTTCTTTATTCTCCCTAAATCGAGGGGAATTCTGCGAAGGTTGTCAGGAAAATTTAGATAAAAATCTGGTTGAATCAATGACGAATGACTTGAGATAGAATAGACTGTCGGAAAGTCTCTCTGTTTGACTAGCCTTTCAATAGGTCCACTCTCACAAATTAAAGTATTTTATAGAACTCATTCCTCTGTTAGTTTTCCATTAATGTTTAAGTAAATACTATCTAGAAATTGTCAATTGCCGTTAGACGGTAACATTTTACACTCTAAAATATGTAGGTGTGTTACGTGGAATTAAGGGTTTTCTTGAAAATTTAACGGCTTTGAAATCATTTCAGTGTGTGTATGTGTGTGTGTGTTGTTTATACAGTGAATTCAGCCAAAGCATAACTAATGCCAACCGCGCTTTCTTCTCATTTCATCGAGTTTAGAGATCAAGGAAAATCTCTCTAGCCTAGAAAAGGTTAATACCTGATAATTCAGGTAGCTCCATTATCAAACCTGTACTTGCCATAATATACCCTAAGTGGGAAGGTGACTTACGACTTTGGGGGAGGAAGACTAATATATATGGAAGAGGAGATAATATCCGAAAAGAGACACTCAATTTCAAATGGTAAAAAAAGCTAAGAGGTTGCAATGGGGGGGGATGTGGCAAAAAGAAACCTAACCGGTTCCCTACACAAGACAACGGTAGGTAGAAGACCATGAGTGAGAGTGGACATGAGAAATGTTTTATTTGATGATAGAAATATACGTTGGTCATCCAAGGCCATGCATAATTAAAAATATAGCTCCAATGCTTAGAACTTTTTTATGTTAAATATTCTTTAACCTTTTAAATATATTATTCAAAAATCTGCGTCATTATTGATAATTGTTATGTACTTATCTATTCAATGAACAGTAATATATTTTCTTGTACAATATTAAATATCTCCTTAAATCCAATTATATTTTTGACAGAAAACTTTCGAATTTTCTTTATATATATATATATATATATATAATATATATATATATATATATATATTTATAATATATATATAATATAATATAATATATATATATATATATATATATATATATTATATATATATATATATATACATATAAGGAAAAATTAAGTGCCAATAATTAAAATACAATTTTATCTAATATATAAAATTTCCATGTCACAATGTTAGTTACCGTACTCCTCCAAAACGGCTTTACCGATTTTTACCAAATTTTATATGCGTATTCAGTAGGTCTGAGAATCGGCTATCTATTTTTCATACCCCTAATTGATAAGGGTTGTTCACCCTTAACATTTTTTTTAATTTTTGGGCGAAAGTTTTTGTTTTTATTGTATTATAATGTGGCATAAAAAATACATAAAACCCTAAATTTTTACTTTTTTATCACCAACCCCTATTTTTTTATAGCCATTTATTTAACCATTATCATCCCGCTCGATAACTGATCAATTATAGTGTTTTTAACTGTACTTCGATTACAAATTTCCCTTAGCTTATGGCAAATCTAAAATTTTTTTTATGAAAATAAACCTTTATTTTATTATTAATGATGGCCGAAAACTGTGTAGGGAGTGAGAGAAGTCTTATTGTGTGAGTGAAACAGGAGACCGGCTTCAGTCTCATCCCTACTCCGTGCTGTTTACTTAGAAGTGACACCGGTATAGTGTGGCATTTCACTCACCAGTAAAAGCGCGGTAATTTTTAAGAATCTAAGATTGGTAACACTAAGCATATATCAGGATTAAAGTTTTAATAATAAAAATAAATTTTTATTTTCATTTAGTTATTCTCATATTAACCATTAATTATTACTATTTTTATTCATAATAATAAAATTATTAATTTTAAGTGTATTTGGCACGATTAGTTCAGTTAATTAAGTTTTAGTTAAACAAGTGATTAACATAACCTTAAAAGTACTCAACACGTGTCAACACGGCTTTAATTAATATGTGATATGTAATTTTAAGAAATAAAACTATAATAACTTAAAAATAATATTGTTTGGCGTCTGTTATTTTATATTCTCTTACCGTTGATAGCGCTCCATGCCTATTTCACGCATATACCACGTACTTACACACTTATAATAAGTAAGTTACTTTTTGTCTACACTAGAACTTATCTAGAAACTAGAAATAATTTATAAGGCAAAACAACGTTTGTCGGGTTATCTAGTTTACTTCCTGAAAAATAGTAGTCGCTCTCGGCTAGATTAAAAAAAAAGACATCGCTATCAACTTAGCCACGGGGATTTCTTGAAATCTTGGGAACAACTCAAGATGATCAGGCAAACTTTAACATTTTTTAAACGACGAACGCAAGAGAAGTGCGTTCTCTCGCTTTAAAAGAATTTGTTTTTCATTAAGTGCTAAACACTAAAACGTTTTTTCTCAAGTCGGTGAGGGGAAGGCTGTGCACTTCCCTTGTTAGTGGACTGGAAATCCATCGTCCATGATAGGCAGATGTAGAAGGAGTGGGTAATGGCGGTTAAACATCTCCAAGGTGTCTCTTACGATCATGCATATCATTATATATATATATAACTCTACAGTACGTGTGAATGTCACTGAACTCCTCCTAAATGGACCGATTTGAATGATTTTTTTTTGTATGGTTTGGGTGACGCCCTGGATGGTTCAGAATTATAAATCAGCCTGGCAGATGGAGCAGGAGTGGAGGTTGTAAGAGAGGCCTAAAATTAAAAATAGCGATATTTCATTTCCTATTGATTTTTCAGCAAATATCTATAGAATAAAAGTTGTTTTTTTTTGTTTATTTAGAAAAACTTTTGTCATATTAACTTTTGTCGTATAACAATGTATAAACGAGATATACACTAAAAAATTAATGTGGGAGCCAACAAAAATTTTATTGTGCACCAACGATTGAACCGAACTTAACAAAACTCTAATATATGTAAATTAGCATTAATTCTTCCATTATTATGAGCTATATTAATTTTTTTTTTGTTTCGAACGCGAGTGGGGGATAGGGCCTGAATAAAAAATTCGCGATACTTCATCTTCTATTTGTTTTTAGGCAAACATGCACATAACAAACGTTGTTTTTTGAGTTATTCAAAGTAGCTTTTGTTTTAAACATAGTAATATTAAATTTAGTATTTTAATACCATGTATGAAATATCATGTCGGGTCCGCTAGGATACATATATATATATATATATATATATATATATATATATATATATATTTCCGTTTTGTACTTTCCGGATAATGTCTATAAATTACTACACAAAAAATTCAAGCAGAGTGGAGAGATTTCCAGTTTCAGACAAAAGTTTTAGATATACATCTGGAGATATTTCGAATTTTTAATTTTACTCCGTCTCATTACACCCGCTCCACGCCAATAAAACACCTAAACATTGGTTTTGAATGAAATTATTCAATATGGCAACGATCAAATGAAAATTATGGCCAACAGAGCGTTGAAAGACTCAGCAAAATTAAACGGCATCTCATTTACTAGCTTGGATCGCCGGGCATTTAAAGATATTTTTCGAAGATCCCACAGGAAATCTGGTGACAAATGTAAATATTTCCAAAGGAATTGAAGTTTTCAAGGATTGTTAAATGTTCATGAACCATGGCTTTTGAGTTTATAAATCTACATAAGCTGTCAGATATTCAGGCCGGGATACTTTCTAGCGTGTAGACGAAAACGAACCGAGTTACAAATTCAAAGAGAGCAGAAGTTGAGGAAGAAAATTCGACAAAGCCAAGCAACTTAAAATCTCCGAACGTAGTCACTCATTTAAAGTTTGTATGTCCTTTTGAAGTAGGCTAAGAAACTGAAGGATGGAAACTCTGTAAACAATGAGTCGACCTGCAACTTCTTCATCAAACTCTGGAATTGTTTTATTATCTCTTAGAAATATAACTCTCTGCAACTCCAACCAAGGAGAAAGTTAGATTTCGTTTCTTTTATTCCAGGTCAATAGCAATTACAAATAATATACTGAAAGTTTTAACATTAGCCGGTAGCTAATTAAAAAAATATATATTAATTACCCTAATTCGTTAATTAGTAATGTAAATGAGGGCTGGTATTACACACTGCTGATAAAGTATAATTTATATCTCTATTATAAATCCGATGATTAGCAGTGGGAGTCATAGAAGGTTGAAAAAAAGGAAGTACGAATAACTCGCTTAGTAATTGAGCTACAAAATAATGTATAGACTAACAATTGTTGAACATCAAAAGGTAAACCAAATTAACATTTTTCTATATGACTCATAATAACGGAGATATTTTGAATTCTCCCTCCCCCCTTATTCCTGTTCTAATTCGGGAATTAATGATTATGAACATTATTGTTTAATGTAGCGATTATATACCTATTGTTGTATAGATAAGTTAACATTTTTGATTTAGGAACGTAAAATCATAATTGGTAACGGCAGGAGAAGTTTGTTTCTATCTCAAACAGTGAAAGTTATTGAAAACAATATTTGGTATTTAATCTTCGAATAAAGTGGTTCATGACTATAACAGGTTATTGTTAATACGACAAGAGTTAGGAGTGGAGCTTTACTGCAGACTGAAACTAAATGCCTGAAAATGTCTTGTTTAACATAGAGAAATGAATTATAGGGTGATTATCGAGAAACTCATGTTTTTCAAATAACGAGTACTCAGGCAATTCAGAGCAAGAAATGTATTTATGAGTGGAAAAACAGTGTATAAAATATGCAATTTCAGAATAAAATTACTTACAATTTAGCCTTTAAAAATTACATCATGAAGAGGTCTCCAGGTAAGTTTTGAGGATTCCACACCAAAATCGTAAATTCTGTTTGTTGACTGCTCCGTTCAAGTGGAAATGTGCTTCATCACTCATAAGGATAACTACTTGGTCATTTTCTTCCAAAATTTCACTCATTGTGTTACAAAAATTTACACGTTGTCTCTTATCTGCTTGACTCAATTGATGACATACTGCCAGCTTGAAAGGATGAAATTTAAGGTCTATGACCAAAATCTTTCTCACTGTGGATGGGCGAAGTCCGAGAGCAGATGCCCGCTTCCGAATTAAGCGGCTAGGACTCTGAACTGTTTGTTGCAAGGTGCACTCTTTCAACTGTCTCAGGGGTACTAACTGTCATTGTCGGTCCAGGAGGTTTCTTCTTGTGTTGACATTATGTATCCAACGCATTACCGTTTTACGATCAGGGATAACACCATGCCGTGTGCAATGTTAAAATGTACACGAAAGCCTCGCTGAGTCTGAGAGACTGATTTACCATTTGCGTAAAACCGTCACATGACAAACGTAAGATGCTCAAGGTTCCACATCTCGGCTACAACTGAAACTGCACACTCCCCCCTCCACAGCGCCGAACAACTTCTGACCGTCACCGAACGACATTACTTGTATACTACGCAAGTCAAAAACATGTGTTTCCCAGTAATCACCCTGTATAACACTTATAGGTCATAAAAGTAGAAATAAAATTAATTCTACACAGTTTTTCAATTTAAATTATATTATGGGTTTATTTTATAGTTTTGAAATTCCTTTCTCTAACCCTTCCTCCGTCCACTGGTCAAATTTCAGCTGTTAAAGAGCTAGATCGTTTGGTAACGATCAAACAAAAAATTGCGAACGGTAGAGCTTACGGTCTCATGACTCTTGTTTGACACACACACACACACACACACACACACACACACACACACACACACACACACAGACACACACACTTTTCTGTTACCAAACTAGCAATCATTTCGATGAGATTCGATCAAAAACGCCATTTAATGCAATCGTCTTTGATTTAACAGTTTCATCCAACAAGATTATATTTGTTGATGATGGAAATGGACACGAAATGGGGAGGGAGGGTTTAGATGGAGAGAGAATTCAAAAATTATAAATATATCTGTTATAATTTGTCGGATTGAAAAAAGTTGTTGGAAAAATCGTGTAAAATTACTGATGATCTGCAGTTGTTGTTTTCATACTTCGTTATTCAAATATTCAGACTTACTCGTACTTTTTTGTTTATTTTCAGCCTTCAGTAAACTTCCACTCATCTGATTTTGACATAGTAATAAAGAATTCATGGTGAGATGAGATTAACAGCGTTTCATACACAGAACGTGGGAATCTATTTAGTTTCAGCGTGAAGGGCTTTATTTATTTAGCAATTTGAGAGGTGGCTGAGATTGAGTGACACCTTAGCAATACCTTGCTATATATTGTAGTGAAATGTGGCCCCGGCTTATAGGACAGGGAGAAGAAGCATGGTGCCTATATAGGTGACAAACTATAGGCTGGGCTAGGGGGTGGGCAGGCTAGGGGTGGCGCAGTGATTCACGATACGCGTCGAAATATCTCCTAGACAACCCTTTCCTTCTCTGTTTTATACCTATACCAGTGTATGTGTTGGTCAAGAATACATCTCTAAAAGTTCTATTGTAAATAGTGAGTTCAAAATTATAAATCTCAGGGAGAATGGAACTCCTAGATAAGGAGCTAGTCCATTTTTTATTTTCTTCTCATAGTAACCCTTAGAGGAGTTATTTTTATGAATATATGTTCCATTGCCACATGGCATATTACATGTATGATTACATTTAAATACATTTTTTTTTACAATATATGCACGTTAATCAACCATCTAACCAAATATAATTATAAAAGTAAAATAGAATATAATTAGAATGAAATAATAAAAAGATAATATAAAATATTAAAATAATTAACATTTATATATATATATATATATATATATATATATATATATATACGCATGGGCCTCATTTTTAACATCTACTATGCAGGATCGATGGTCATTTGAAGAAATTTGAATTATGATAATTGAGCCATGAGTACAACCTCGAATGCAGATTTCCCTTAAGATTGACATAAAATAATTTTAATTTTTAATGTGCCTTAATTTTATTCACCATAAAGCTCATACGATTTTCTGTCTGTGTTTTAGTCTGTCTGCCTATCTCTCCCCCCCCCCCTCTCTGTCTCTCTCTCTGTCTGTCTGTCTGTCTGTCTCTCTCTCTCTCTCTCTCTCTCTCTCTCTCTCTCTCTCTCTCTCTCTCTCTCTCTCTCTCTCTCTCTCTCTCTCTCTCTCTATCTATCTCTCTCTCTCTCTCTCTCTCTCTCTCTCTCTCTCTCTCTCTCTCTCTCACACACACACACACACACACACATATGATATGGAATGCAGACTTGCAACCTAATGTGAGATTCGACTCTTATCACGTCTAGCTGAGGTTAAGGATTTGGGGGAAAGAAACTGAATTGAGTCATAAATGAGGTCATATCCTTGAGGCTGATCACAAGGGTTAGGTGCTTTATGATCCAGTAAATTTCAAGGGTGAGGTTATAAAATGACAGGCTACGAGGTCATATCTAGTGACGGCAAGTCGTTATCAAGGCTAGGCATCATCAAGTTTCCTCTAACCTTTTATTCACCTATATTTTAGTGCTTTTGCACTTTTATAGACTCTGAAATCATTACAGTGTGACGTTTTTAAAAACTAATGATTCTCCTGTTTGTATCCACTTTGTTTATATGCTGCCAGCTTATAATGAACATGATGCTAAGTTAGGTTTGGGTAAATGTTGGCCCAGGATCTCATGGAACGCCAGTAAAAATATTTGAATTCATAAATCCTATTTTAGGATTGAACATATATTACAACCAAAACGAGCTTGAGCCAGGCAAGGTCCGGGTACTCCCAGTGACCCTGTCTTATAAAGGTGTCTGGTGTAAGAAGAGTGACGATGGATTGGGCATGAGCAGTACAGCAAAGCAGTGGATCAGCAACCTCGTTCTGCGTGGTTCCTGCTCAGTCTGGGGCGAAGAATGGACAACATGCTGGTAGAAGCTAAGGCATTGGCTGAGACAGGAAGAGGGAGTTCAGTTGACAAATATTTCTAAGGCTATGAAGTGTGGTGTATTTCGTGGTCTTTTATACTTTCTTTTATCCCAGTCAAATGCATTAGACAACCCATGTGTAAATTCATTTTTAAATAACATGTTTTTAAATAAATATTCTCAAACCTGCCCCAAACATAAACCGCTTTTAATCCGCCTCCTTCAAAATAACAACATTCATCAATTTTATCAAACACCAATGTACCATAACACTACTCTTACACCCCCCCCCCCCCCTTGGAGAGTAAAGAACTATCAACTTGATTTAAATCTAACACAATATCAAAAATCAAACCCTCTCTCTTCAAAATTTTATCAGACATCTTTCAAGGCTGTAACTTCACAAAACCCTAACAGTTTATTCATTTTCACGGACGGATCTGAGACAGAACACGGGACGGGCTCAGTCGCCACTATCAAAAACAAAACTTACAAAGTTAAACTACACGACGAATCAAGTACTTATACTGCAGAACTACAGGCCATTATACTAGCACTTTCAAAATTAGAAAACAGATCACACCAAGTAATTTTATGCACAGACTCTTTAAGTTCTTTACTTTCCATGGGAAACATCTACTCCAATCACCCACTAATTACAAAAATACTAGAACTAATTCACGCACTAAACACTTGCAATTTTAAAATGTTGTGGTTACCCGGACACAAGGACATTAAACAAATGACTGATATTGACAAACATGCAAAACTAGCAACAAAAATGACAACTACCGACATAACTACACTAACACCAACAGACCTCAACAAGATTGTACAAACATAAATACTCCATGACTGGCAAATAGACTGGTTACTTACTGACAAAAAACTATTGGAAATAAAACGCAATGTTACTGGATGGAGAAAGAAACAGTGCGTAGATTCAAGAAGAGACCAAGTCGTCCTCCAGACTACGTATTGGACATACATACCTGACACATTCTAACATAATGAACAGAAAAGACAAGCCTACTTGTACTCATTGCAACACTGGACTAACTATAAAACACCTACTAACAGAATGCAGAATACGAGCTTACTTAAACATTCCACATGACTTGAACGAACTACTGACTGAGGTTAGCCCACATATTGCCACGATTCTGACAAATTTAAAAACAATAGGGCAGTTTGAGAATATTTAGTTACATATTTTAAAATTTTTAATGTGTGTACGTGCTTATATGTTTGTGTGTGTGTGTGTGTGTGTGTGTGTGTGCGCGTGTGTGTGTGTGAGTGAGAGAGACCTATTTAGTTTTTGTTTCAAAGTTATCAAGTTTTCTTTTCACTTATTTATTTACCGACTGTTTTTATTTCTATGTTATGCTCGTGTTTCTTCTTTCGTTTTGTGTCGTTTCAATTTTCTGTTATTTTGTTTGTTGTTGTTTTTTGTTTTTGTTTTGTTTTCCCCCATGCCTAAGAAGAGCAAAGTCACCATAGTTGCGGAGCTCTACGTAATAAATAAATAAATATACTTTCTTTTGAATGTATTGTGTTGATTAAGTATTATTTTTTGTTTTGGCAAACAGACGGGCAGAACTGTTTCAAGCAGCTTCCATCTTTATTAAAAATGTCTCTTTTGGAACAACCCTGGGGTTAGTGCGCATCACTTTATATATGGAGTTTGTTACGGCCCATTTCTATGGTCGCGGAAGACGGGCAATGGAGATAGAATATAGACAGGAGATTCCTGCGCGTGTGATGGAGGTTAGAGGCGATCGCCGCTCGAGGCGGACATTGTGAGCAGGCGGGCAAAGCGTCCACTTCGAGCTCTCCTGGTGACTTCTACTCCACATACACACTTTGGCGAATCAGTGTCATTACGGTTGGCTGTAAGTCGTACTCGCGAGTTTAATACAGCAGGAAGTACAGAGAACCTACTCGTGGAGCTGCAGGTTGACACATTATCTCATTTTACAAATTTATACACCGTACAAATTTATGTTCACCGTGTATACAGAATTAAGAGAAAGAATAGGGCTATTTATTTTTTTTTATAAATTTCCCATGGGGGAGTATTGTTTTGTACCTTTATTTATTATTTTTTTGTTCAACTGATAAGTTTGGTTTGTTTATAATGTATAATGGTGTGCATTATAAAAATGAATGTTTGTCTGTATATTCTTTATAGAATCGTAAATGGCTTAACCGATTTTATGAAACTTGGTATGTATGTTACTACTAACCCTGGTTAGGTTTCAGGTTGTATTAATATTTGGCTACATTTCGTTTCCTATTGGTTTTTCGGCAAATATTCACAGACAAAAAATTGTTTATTTTGTTATTTAGAATAACTTTTATCATATGCCCTTTTGTCGTATACTGAAGTATAAATGAGTTGAACTATAAAAAAAAGTCCGTCACGCAGGGGCTGTGTAAACTAAGCAGATTTCCCACGTGAAGTTTTACAATAGAGAAATCTGCCTAATAACAACTGTAGTAGTAAGAAACCACTAAACCTAAAACATTATTTAGGGCGTAATAACCCAGTAGTTTCTAGCCCCAAAAAACAGTTAACCTAACCTCAAAACCTATTCACGAGGGACGAATAGTTATAGACACGGCCGCCAGAGCTCTCGGCGGAAAGTCCGAACATAGCCTACTGGTGACCACACGCAGAATACAAATGCAAATATCTCGGTTAATATTCAAGATAGAGAAAAAACGTATATAACAATATTAATAGTAAATTTAATTTGCAATAAGATTGATTCTGTACAATTTTTCGATCCGACGTATAGTAACGGAGATATTTCAAATTTTCGAAAATCCTCCCCTATAAACCCCCCCCCCACTGGTCCGATTTCAGCCGTTAACGAACTTGATCTTTCTTTTTACATAAAACGACTAAATATTCACAGACAAAAAATTGTTTATTTTGTTATTTAGTTATTTATTAGTTATTTAGTGTAACTTTTATGATATGCCATTTTGTCGTATACCGAAGTATAAATGAGTTACACGCTAAAAACTATAAAATAACAATTTTGTATGGCACAAAATACTCAACCGACCTAAACGAATCTCCGTATGTGGTTTGGTATTAACACCTATCTGATTATAAACTTCGAGATACAAACTGAAGTGGTGGTTATAAGGTAGGTGTGAAATATAAAATCGCAATATTTCGTAATCTATTCATTTTTCGGCAAATGTGCATGTAAGAAAAGTTGTTTGTTTTGTTATTAAAAGTAACTTTTGTTGTATGCACTTTCGCAGTATAATAACCTGGGGGAACAAACTACGTGGCACCAAAAACAAACAAGGTGGAAATATATTTATTTATTTCTATTGATGTAAAGGAGAGTTAATTTATCTAATAAAGCCCGACCCTTCTCCAATGTGCGGTGCAGTTGTCTTACCGATCTCTGGGCTAACAAGTCTTTGCCTCTCAAGATATTACTTGAGTAGGAGAATACTTTACTGCTTATATTATGCATTTATTACTATATTTATATGTTCTTTTTATTTTCATGGCATGGGTCCCCGATGAAAACATTTTTTCGCTTAAACTTTATCCCTACATGTTACGTGGTTTATATACCACCTCTTCAAGGCTCTCCCATTTCAAAAAATTAAAAGCATTAATTTAGCAAAACCCTATGATAAATCTTTACTTGATAGAGTATTACAGTGCCTTAAGATATATTTATTAAATCTAAATGCAGTTTTTTACCTACATTTCTTTTATTACTATGGATAATTGGAACCCTTTTCTAGCCTGGGTAGGACTAAGGATTTTATTTAATGAGTTCATCCTTAAATAAATTCCTATTGGCCAGGCGGGAATCGAACTCTCAATCTTAGGTTTACTGTTAAAACTATCACTATTGCACGATAATGTTCCTGGCGTCACGCCATACATTCTTTCGTCTTACCAGATTTAACGTATGCAAACTAAACAAACTAATGTGGATAACTCTTTCTCTCTCTCAACCTTCCACTATCAATCTCTCTCTCTCTCCGCCACAGAGCGGGAAATCAATTCGTATCATTGAGTCAGCCAAAATTCCTTTGGCACAAATATGTGCCTATGCAATAGCATAGGACTAAGAGCTTCTATTATTTCGATGTGTCCCACAAGGGTAGCAAATTTTTTTAGCCCTAAGAAAACCGACTCAACATGTTGATATACAAATACCTGGAATCCCCAGCCCGCTGAAGTCATTTCTATTCCTAGTATTTTGACAAGATGTTCAGATTGCGGTTCAAATGCCGCAGCACGCCCACCGGAGGGTTAATATGACATGAGTAGGAGTGATGATTTGCTGAAGGCCCAAAATCAAAAAAATGCATATATCTAAGTTAATTTTCATGATAGTGAAAAAAAAAACGCATATAACAAAGTTTATAGAACATTTATTTTAATACGATTCGTTCTAAAAACCTTTCCGATCCGACGAATAATAACGGAGATATTTTGAATTTTCTTAATTTCCCCCATCTAAACCCCTTAAGGGAAATCTGCTGAATATCCTTCACACAGGTCCTGCCTAAACTAACCAGACTTCCCATTTGCTGGTAGAACACACTTTTGATCTGATCTCATATCAAAACATATTCCCTCATTCTATCTAATAAGCAGAACTAATGTGGATAACAGACATATTTGTAAATAAGCAATCTATAATATAGCATACTGGTGTTTCGATTAAAATGTATCCCCGAATTCGATACATCTAATAAAATGAGTGTTTACACAGCTCATGTTTAAGGGATTTTTAGACGAATAAAATAATGTTTATTAATATATACTGGACACGAAAAGGATTTTGTTTCATCGTAGAGAGGCATTTGAGGTGATCCGCTAAGTAAGAAATGCTGAGACCGGATATGTTTGTCGATTCTACCCCCGAGAAAACACAAACCACGTCAGCTCTAATGTATTCACCTCTCTCATCCCCCCACCCCTATCCCTCTCTTTCTCTCTCTCAACCTTCCACTATCAATCTCTCTCTCCGCCACAGAGCAGGAAATCAATTCGTATCATTGAGTCAGTCACCTGGCACATTTTCCCTCTTACGGCATTCAGAAAAAAAAATACAGATATGAATAACAAATCATGACATATTCTCTGTAGACATTTGTAGGTTCACTCATCCTCCCATTTCCGTGCATAGAAAGTATGCCACTCGACTCATCTCCTTCCCGATGCTACATCTCATATTCTATTCTACTTCCTTCTTCTGACAAGTTCCCTAAACAAGCTGACGATGAGATTTTAGCAGTAATACCTTAGGGGAAATCAGCTATCCTGGTTGTATTCATTACGTCATTTCCGACTAATGCCCAATGTTCCTACCAATTTAGTGATACACACACACACACACACACACACACACACACACACACACACACACACACACACACACACACACACACACACACACACACACCCACACACACACATACACACACACACACATATATATATATATATATATATATATATATATATATATATATATATATATATAACGCTTTAATGGGTAATTACTATGTTAAGCCTAGTATTACCGACCTCTCCCAGGTCGCATGGATTACCCAAGGGGGGGGGGGGGGCTCCTCGAGCCCACAAATTAAAAACCTTTTATTTTTGGTTCTATAATTTTTTTAATTTTTTTATTTCTATTGGATTATGTTTAATGAACGTTTCTTATGACACCTGTGGAAAAAAAAAAATTAAATACAAAAATAAAAAAAAATTAAAAAAAAAAGTTCAGATGGGGAAAAAGGATGACTTTAAATTAAATGTAATTTTATTCTACAAGAGGAACATATCTAAACATTGTTAGAATAAAAAGTTATCTATATCTAAGTAATTGTAACATTATAATAGAATAATAATTTAAGAAAATCTAATTATCAGATTCGTAATTGCAATTATCGGTGCTTTTGCGCAATAATTTTTTTCCCGAGTGTTTGTTACACACTGAACGTTTACATTTGAAGCAACAATGGTTAGATTTTGATAGGTTGTTGTATTTTTCTTTTTTTGATTTGGCTTCTCTAACACAAGTGTAACACCTTAGCCTTCCGCTTGATGAACCTTGTTCCTCCAATTGGGGATAAATCACTTCTCGCCCTAGAGCATGCTCCATGGCCTTCACTGAAGATCTAGGAATGCCCACAAGATTTTCACTCCTTTCAGCAACACACAATTTTACTAAACTCTCAGATAGTTCAAATAAAAAGTACTTTCTTTGGGCAGCACTATTTCTTCTCCATGTTGTGTCCAGGATGCGGCATGGACTAACTGTTCCCCTAGTTGGGAACAACCTAGAAAATCTTCTCTTTTCTAAAAAAGTACCTATCAGGAGCAATAATAATAACCATCTCAGTAATATATTTTATATTTGAAAAAAAATTATATGGGGAGAATATATATTTTTTTTTATTGGGAAAAAAAAACTTGTTAACTATGTTAAAATTACATCAAAGTAATTATTATTTGAGTAATATAATTAATAACACTTGAATTACTAGTTAAAAGTAGTATTAAATATCAGTGGGCTCGAGGAGCCCCCCCCCCTTGGTACTTAAGTGTATAACTACTCCTTGCATTACCAAGGCGGGGGGGGGGCTCCTCGAGCCCATACGTCAAAAAAATGTTTTTCTCAACATAGAAATTTTTTTATTTAATTTTGTTGTTATGCCCTCATTCTAGGAATTTTTTTCTGAGGAATACATAAAATATCAAAAATATCCCATTAAAATTGGGTGATAGGGAACAAAAACAAAAAGTTTTGGGCTCAAGGAGCCCCCCCCCCCTTGGTAGTTCTAGGGTTAATAATTATTATCATTTAATTAAAATTCCCGGCTCGCATGAACTCGTCAGGGCTATTGTTGCCCAGAAGGCACTAAGAGTAGCCGACCGTCTATATATAGTAAACAATCTATGGTTATAAAATGAATTCGGGACTTAATTCCCTGTTGTTTTGAGCTGCCTGTATATTATGAATAATGGTCTGTTACCTTAGAGATCCCTTCTTCGATATGTGGGCCCTGACAATTATTGCTCGTTACTTGATGGATACTGTGATTTAGGCAAAAATTCCTTTGGCACATATTGCATAGGACTAAGAGGTTCTATTATTTCGATGTGTCCCACAAGGGTAGCAAATTTTTTTAGCCCTCTGAAAACCGACTCAACATGTCAGAAAATGTCGATATACAAATACCTGGAACCCCCAGCCCGCAGAAGTCATTTCTATTCCTAGTATTTGGACAGATGTTCAGATTGCGGTTAAAATGCTGCAGCACGCCCGCCGGAGGGTTAATATGACATGAGTATGAGTGATGATTTACTGAAGGCCCAAAATCAAAAAAAATGCATATATCTAAGTTAATTTTCATGATAGTGAAAAAAACGCATATAACAAAGTTTATAGAACATTTATTTAGGAATACGATTCGTTCAAAAAACCTTTCCGATCCGACGAATAATAACGGAGATATTTTGAATTTTCTTAATTTCCCCCATCTAAACACCTTAAGGGAAATCTGCTGAATATCCGTCACACAGGTCCTGGGTGCTTCCCATTTGCTGGTTGAACACACTTTTGATCTGATCTCATATCAAAACATATTCCCTCATTCTATTTAAAAAGCAGATAACTAGAAGGGAGCGGTGGGGTGGGGGTTACTGAATGCCGAAAACAAAACAGTAAGCGTAACTCACTGAATACTGGATTTACGAAAAAAAGAACAGCACCGAAATTGTAAAGCATGAATAAGTTCAACGAGATTTGTTCTATAACATTTTACGATCCCCTTCATTATAGCTACAGTATTTTGAATTTTCTTTAACAAAATTCCGACTTCGGCCAATAACAAATATGGTCTTTTGTACTGAATGAAATAGTTAAATACCTAATATCGTATGGGTCAATTAAACATCATTGAAACTATTTTCAATGGTCCTCAGTTTTTTGATATCCCAGGATAGGATAGATGTAAGTTTGAGAGAACTTTTCGAATATTGCGTCATAAGTACAACCTTGAGGAACATGTGTTAAAAGGGATGGTAGGTATTTGTAGATCTGGAATGTTTCGATCGCTTAAGAAATCTGCTTGGATGAAACAGTGTCTGGCCGAGGGACGTTTCTATTTGTCGTTGAATGGATGCTACGGTATGATTGTCCAACTATTTCTCCATGAGAGCACATCAGAGGCGGGAGGTGTCATGGATAGGACACTCCCACCACCTAAACCACATCACACGGCTCGCTCTCTCTCTCTTTATCTCTCTCTCTCTCTCACTCTCACTCTCTCTCTCTCTCTCTCTCACTCTCTCTCTCTCTCTCTCTCTCTCTCTCTCTCTCTCTCTCTCTCCCCTACCTCTCACTTGCCGCCTTTTCACCTAGCTGCTATCGATTGTTCTCGCCTCCAGCCCTTTGAAAAGTCGGTCGCTTTATGGATGCTCACACTGCTATAGCTGATGTCCGCCTCTGATTTTAGACTTACAGGAAATTTAGATTGACAGATTTCTTTTTCCAAAATTATTCAAATATATGATAGAAGTCCGTCCGTGTAAATTGAGCAGAGCTTTCATGTGCTGGACGCCGACTATTCGCCATTTACCTCACGATAAGCAGCCTATGAAAATACACATAAAACTTCAGGATTTGCAGGAAATTTGCTATAAGATTGGGCTAATAAAAGTTTTCGATCCTTCGTAAAATAACGGAGATATATCAAATTTTTGAAATTCCCCCCACTAAACTCCACTTATAGGATTGATTTACTTTTTAACTATGATTTGAAACTTACACATGAGTGCAAGTTCAACATTAATGGGGCAAACCAAGTACCTTTCTCAAATATTTACACTCATATGGAGGAAGTTACATGAAAACAGCTGGAAAAACTGGAACAAATATAAACCACAGACATTGGCAATTAAAGTGATCGTTCGTCCATAATATCACAAACAGCTTGACTAACGAATAATCAAAGGAAGCCGCTTCTTTGTTTAGGCGATCAATAAGAGGCCTTGCTCTATTTAAATTCACGAACTTTGCCCATCTTGACGTTGAAAGTAAGAGTTTTTCGTGTTTTCACGCGATTTCTGGCGGCCCAGTTAGACACTTCCCGCCAAATTCTGGCAGAGTGCTTTCCGTCGTTACTCTCGCTCTCCTTGTCTAGGCAAATCAGAATCTGTCACGCAACCCTCTGCTTCTGCCATGCTTCACCAATGCCCGCAACAAGAACATATAGTTTGCTGGGAAATCATTAGCTCACATTTTCTAACGCGTGGATGGACCCTTTGAGGGAAATCAGCTATTGAAGTTGTACCCATGACGCGATTTGCCGAAAATTTCCTAAAATGTCCATCTATCCTACCTAGGAGAAGAGGAAAATGAGGTTCGTTCAAATTAATATATGTATTTGTTTTTTACATCCTTGGCGGTCTCAATTTTTGTTTAATCGTTACCAAACTCGATATGTGTTGTATGTAAAAAAAATGTAGCTCGTTACGGCTGCAATAATGCTGGAAGAGGGTTTAGAGAGGAGGAATAAATACAAACGGTAATAAGAAATCTTTCAGTCGATTTTAATGAACCCCCCCCCCCCCAACGTGGATCGTCTGAAAAATAAACAAACAGTTCTGCCAAACTCTCATTGGAAAGGAAAAAAATTACTGCAATACATCACAATATAACATATTAATTTTTTGAAAACTATTTACTATATCTAGTACAGTAATTTATATTGTATCAGAATAATTTTATCTCAATCAACCAAATTTTTGTAGTCCAAGAATTTATGATGGGAAGGGGTCACAAGAAAATATTTGAAGGTATCTCGTATAATAAAGGTCTCTTGAAAAAAAAAAAAAAATGGTATTTAATCTTTGAATAATGAGGTTTATTATATAACTTAGAATATCTCGGTTAATATTCAAGATAAAGAATAAATGTATATATAACAATATTTATAGTACATTTAATATTCAATAAGAGTTGTTCTACACACTTTTTCGGTCCGACGTATAGTAATGGAAATATTGAATTTTTGAAATCCCCCCCTAATCCCCCCTTCCACTCTTCAGATTTCAGCCATTAAAGAATCATTTTACATAAAACGATTAAATGTCGAGTTTGGTAACGACCAAACAAAAATTGCGACAGCTAGAGCGTTAACAAACAAATATGTATATGTGTATATATTAGCTAAGTTATATATAAGTTATAAGGGAATTCGTTAATACTTTAAACAATCATCGAGTTTGAACGCATATTGTATTTTGTCATAATTACCATTAATGTTTAATTGTTACATATTTGTTTCAATGACATCAAGATATTGAAAATAACAATCAACGAGTTTGATTCCCTACAACTTCCGCTACCACTCTTAGTTCACATTCAGCTTGACTTTGTATAAATAATACATTATACAAATTAAAGAAATATAAGTTATTTTCTAGGGAAATTAAATAATTGAGGAGATTTATATCATCACTAATCAGAATCATAGTTAGAAATACCATATAAGACTAAAACATAACATAATTTGTCATAATATACATTTATTAAAAACACTTAAATAAGTACTAATAAAATTAATGACTCCCGCTATAGTTTTCAAGTGAATGCAACAAAAGTTACTCTGAATAGCCAAATGAACACCTTCGAAAATATGTGCATGTTCGTCTAAAATCCAATGGAAACGAGGTACGATGATTTTTATATAAGGTCTTAATTACAACCCCCACTCTAAGCTGTCCCTAATAATGTTTATTTTTTAAAATTTTATTTACGTCCGCTTTATGCTGCTTTGGCTAAATGGGACGGGTTATCTACAGGGAACCAGCCTTTTCTATCCAGGGTCGAACTAAGGCATTTATTTAATGAGTCCGACACCAAATAAATTTCTACTGCCAAGGACGGGAACTCTAGGATTACTATATGAGAATAAGACCTACGCCTTAACTCACACGATCAACCAAATGTATATAACAAAAGTTACTTTAAATAACAAAATAAACAACTTTTGTTAATGTGCATATTTGCCGAGAAACCAATAGGAAACGAAATATCGCTATATTTAATTTCAAGCCTCCCTTATAACCGCCACTTCTGTTAGTCTCAGAGAATATTGATATAGCCTAAAGTCTAAGTTGGGTTAGTAGTAATATATATACCATGTTTCATAATTGGGTGTTGTCAACGGACAACTTCCCACCTCAAGACAATAATCAAGCCATTCTTAGTATCATATAATTTGCCTGTAATATTTAAATATGTTGTTGCAAATAAACGAATAAATATTAAAAAAAAAGTTTCATAAAATTCGGTTCAGCCGTTTATGCATGAAAATTTAAGTCACCAAAGAAACAAATTGCAGATATCGGGTTTATGGGACGTGAAACGAAACGTTTCGAGAACAAAATCAATCAATGTACAGACAGAGGTTACAATTTTATATATATAATTTTGAACGCACCTCATTTAAGTCATCTTCTGGGTAGGATTGATGGACGCTTGAAGGAATGTTCAAAAATCGTCATGAGAACGACCTCAAAAGCTGATTTCCCTTAAAGGAAATCTGCTAAAATGATATTAGGGAGAGAAAAACTGATAATTCCATGGAAATATGAAAACCCAATTATTTTGCAATGCATTACTTCCTTTATTTCCCCCGAATAAGAAGAAATAACAAATCAGTATTCTATTTAAGGTTGTTATAGCTGATAACTCATACACTTATTTTAATCGATCAAACAGATAATATCAGTTAAAATCAGTTTAAAAAAAAAGGACATTAATAATTTAAAGGTCCTTTAAACGGTTTTAACGTAAAGGAAAATGTGATTTTCGCTTGCGTAAGAAAATCTCACGAAGAAAGATGGAATTTGCATTCCATTTTGTGAGATCAAAGATTATTTACCAGTACTTCAACTCTATACTTGAAACTTGAGAAATTGCTTTTACCTCATGAAACTGAAGTATCGACAAAAGTTCTTTGTGTTGACAAAGATTATATATTCTCTACACAAATTAATATTTTTTGTCGGTGAGATGAATATAAATTATTTAAATTAAATTTACCTAACAAATTTCTCATCATTTGATATTATTTTATTGTACTCAAAAATAAATCTGGTATTAAGATATTCCTGTTATTATTTGTGAATATTATTTTTGGGTAAAATGTCAAAAACCCCAAACTCCCAAAATGCTTCTTATTCTTAGCAGATTTCCCTTAAGGGACTCGCGATTTCTGACATTTTTCTTCAAAAGTACATCTTCCCTACCTAGTAGATGACGAAAATGAGGTCCGTTCAAAACTATATATATATAAACGAGGGGAGGTCAAAAAGTTCCCGGCCTGGCCCATAAGGAAATGAAATAAAAACACAAAACGTGCATTATTTTTCAATATAATGTCCTTTGTTATTTATACATTTATTAAATCTATTTATTAATTTTTCTAATCCCTCCAAATAATAATTTTCTTCTTTGGATTCAAAATGAGCATCAATAGCCTGTTTGAGTTCAATGTCGTCTACAAATCTTCTTCACCTTAGGTCCTTTTTGAGGTTTGGGAACAGAAAGTAGTCACTGGGAGCCAGATCCGGGCTGTAGGGTGGATCAAATCAAAGCCCAAGGTGTCCAGCGTAGCCATCACTTTACGAGAGGTGTGCACAGGAGCATTGTCATGAAGCAGCATGATTCCTCGGCTCAGCTTCCCCCCCTCCTCTTCTCCTTGATTGATTCTCTAAGACGGGACAGAACATTACAATAGTACTCTCCCGTGATTGTTTCACCTTTGTCTTTGTAATCAATCAACAGGATTCCTTCTGAATCCCAAAACATTGTGGCCATAATCTTGCCTGCCGAGGGTGTGATCTTGAAATTGACAGGTGGCTTGTCGCCTTTCCTATGCCACTGCATTGACTCCTGTTTAGACTCATCATAGTGATGGACCCAGGTCTCGTCCCCAGTCACTATTCATGTCAGAAGATTCATGGGATTTGAACCACAAAGCGACAAAAATTCGTTGCAGCAATCGATTTCTCACTTTCCTTTGAGCTGACGAGAGGTTTCTGGGAAACCCATTGTGCACTAACCTTTGACATGCCGAGGTGGGTGTGTAGAATGTTTAGCATGGTAGTTTCCGATACAACCCACCATCCTCGCGATGTGCTTCTTCTTTAGACAGCCATCATTGAGCACCAAGTCCTCTATGTGGTTGATGATGTCTGGGGTGGTTGCTTCCACAGGCCTTCCTGGTCGCGAAGGATTCTCGCCCCATTTTGAATAAACTACACCAATATTTCACAGTACTACAAACTAGGGGACAAGTCCCCATACACGTTTCCTAAGGCGTTCAAAAATTTCTGAAGGCCTTATGCCTTCTTTGACTAAGAATTTCGTCACAGGTCTGTACTCAATGTGGCTCATTTTAAAGACAAGTGCAAACTGATGATAATAAAAGTATTATATATATATTAGACAAGTGATAGTAGGATTATAAAAATTTGTGTGAGTATTACTAATGGATTAGGTAAACATGACAAGCTCAAAGTCCTTTATCTTAATTCCCTCCTTCATAGTTAGGCCGGGAACTTTTTTTGACCTCCCCTCGTGTATACACACATATATATATATATATATATATATATATATATATATATATATGTATCTAGTGGTCGCAATTTTTGTTTGATCCTTACCAAACTCGATATTTAGTAGTTTTATGTAAAATGAAAGATCAAGTTCGTTAATGGCTGAAATCGGACAAGGGGGAGGGGGGAGAACTTTCGAACTATCTCCGATACTATCGAAACTTAGTCGGAACAAAAAATGGTATAGAACCAATGTTATTGCAAATTAAATGTACTATAAATATTGTCATATACATTTATTCTCTATTTTGAATATTAACCGAGGTATTTGCATTTTCAGCCTTCAGTAAACTCCTTCCTCTACTAGTGTAACATAAAGAATACTCTGTTATAAAATGAACTACATTTTCGAAGCTTATATACGGAATATAGTTGTTGCTAAAGTTTTCGCTGCATAAATAAATAAAATTACTTCCATATTTTCTCGTACAACACTATTATTGTGATTAAAGAAAAGAAAAATAGAACATTCTTCCTCCCATTCTATTGAATATTCCGTAGTGATTATTGGAAAAGGCAATTCTATAGATTGTGAGTAATGGGCATGACTGGAAGTCTTTCTACACAACAAGGGACAACACGTTAATTAACAAGTCTGCCAATTAACACCTTCGAGTCCATGACAACAATTCAAACATACTGCCAACTGGCTTATATAATTGTTTCTATCGAGGCCATGTCGTAGTAATATCTTGTAACATTTTGACGTCAAAATGTGCTCTTTGGAAGGATGGAAGTCTTACGCGGGTGATGAGTAAGTTAAACAGATTTCCCACGCTCTAAAAGGAAACGAAAATAACGTAATGAAGAATTGAAGTTTTATTTCTACCAACGCAAACAAGACGAAGTTTAATCTATAAGTGAATTATTGGTATTTAACAGATCAATGAAAAATCGTACTACGAATGGATTTGGAAAGTATACTAATGGGAAAATAAAAATAATGGAACTCCGTCACACAGGCGCTGCGTAATCTAAGAATATTTCTCACGTGCAGGCATGACACATTGGTCTCTTCTCCCATGTATTCTCTATTTTAAAAAAAAAATATGATGAGAGAGGGGAGGCTTACTGAAAGCAGGAAACAAAAAAGTTCAAGGAACAAGCTTAACATTTGAGTTATGAGTATTGCTTTCCCCGGCTGACATTAATTACCATTAAGATCTTTGAGGATTCGTGATCAGTTTTTTTTTTTGTAGTGAGTGAACAGCTCGTCGTACAACCCCCGTTAACCAAGGAGGACCTGGAATGAGTCGTCACCAGTAGAGGGGCGGGTAGCGGGGGGTCAGTGATTAGTTCATACTGTCTCAGCCTGTCTATGGGCTGCACTTAAAAGAGTTGGGATCCCGAGGGACTTCAGCTAGCTGACGGCGGTGTCCCTATGGGCGGGACCCATGGCCCGCGCTGCCCCTATGAATAAATATGCAGGACAACAATCATAGATACACGTAATTTAACAAGATAAAATTATTTTAGATTTAGATTGAGATCAAATTATTTTGTCAGGTAAGAAAAAACGCCTCGTTCCTTCACTGTTCTTTATTCGTTGTGACAGAGCGCTTTCAGGGCATAATCATCAGTGACCTGCTCTTAAACCAAGGATTCCCTAAAACCCCAAGAAACAGGGAATCCTGTAGATAACCTGTCAAATCATTGTGAAGTGGCCATTAATTATGGAGCGTATACTCTGAAAGCGCTCTGTCGCAACGAATAAAGAACAGTGAAGGAACGAGGCGTTTTTTCTTACCTGAGATAATTCCTTCACCATCCAGCACCTCAAAAATGGAAAATTATTTTGATTAAATATAAATTACTGTACTAGATATAGTAAATCGTTTTTAACAAGATAGGTGGTATTACATTTTAGGCGAAACTCACAATAACGGAGATATTTAGAATTTTTTATACCCGTCCTTGTGTAATCCCCCCATTCCTGGTCTGATTTCAGCTAGTAACGAATATGATTTTTAGTGTTGAACCAAACGGTCAAATTGCATGTATGGCTTGGATGAAATAAACATTTTCGAGCCGAGAACGTAAAATATGCATCGATGACGTATTCAACGTAGTGAATTTCACACAATAAAGACCCTTTGAAAACATGTTTTGGTTATTTAAGGGTAGAATAGAACACTTTATAATATATTGGCTTATTGCTATATGTGGGTGGAGGGTTTGGTAAAGGCTGTAATCTAAACAATTCAAAAATACCGGTTCAATCCAAGATAGCGGAAAGTCAATCGAGTAAAATTGATAGAATATTAAGTTTGTTGGAAAATTGGGGATCTCTGTTTGCAAAACGTGGAGGGCGTACTGCTTGACTATAGCGAATGTTGGACTGTTCAGAAAAAGGAATATAATCAAAGGAAGCAGGAGAAATGTAGATTTGGCAATGAGACACCAGAAGTTCGGCTAAAAAAGTCCGTCACGCAGGGACAACAATATATTATATTTAAGCTTTGAATAATGTGGTTTATTACGTAACAGGCGTTGTTTGTGTAACGTGAGTAGAAGTGGGGGATTGCTGAAACCTGAAAACTAAAAAATGTAAATATCTCGGTTAATATTCAAGAGAATAAATGCATATAACATTATTTATAGTACACTTAATTTACAGTAAGATTTGTTGTATACATTTATCCTATCCGACATATAGTAACGGAGATATTTCGAAACTCCCCCTTCTTTATCTATATAGGATGATCTTTCTTTTTACATGAAACGATTAAATATCGTGTTTGGTAATGATCAAACAAGAATTGTGACCTCTGGAACATTAACAGACAAATATATATATATATATATATATAATTGTCGTCATATCCTGGGTAGGATCGGTTCGTAAAACGCGTTCGCGTCATAAGTCCGACCTCAATAGCTGATTTCCCTTAATGGGAATATGCTAAAAAATCCAACGTGGAAGTTCTGATTGAGGTACTTCCACTTACCTCGATCAGCTCGATAAAGGTCTTATAAAGGCCGTGAAACTTCATGAGCATAAGGCACGATTTTAAACCAAATATATTTGAAGGTGAGGACCTTGGACATAGTGTAAGAGGAAGCCTAAGGTATCCTATTTTGAGGACATGGATTTGGGTGTGTATTGTAACATGAAAATAGCAGCTTTAGGGCCAACTGTACTATTACATTTAAGCTCGGGTACGTGTTTTCACTTCTTCTCTGCAACTTATGGTAAAAAATTTCAACACTTAGAAATTAAGCCCAAATAGTGAGTGCCAGTATCACGTTTCCTGTTTAACGTACTCTCATTAATGGTTCATATCGAATCGGCATTAACTCCATGAGGCAAAAAATAATTGGGCCGAATAAGTGTAAAGCGTAACGACAAAGCAATGGAAGGAGAGGCGGCCTATTTCCGACATCAAAGCAAACTCAGATCCTGTTAAACGTGAATTCATCTCAGCGACTCGCCAAAGGGAACGACTCATGTAATCTATTTACTGACGGTGGATCATTGACGTGGAATAATTCTTCGGCCTACCATCACCTGCTCAAACATTGAACATTATTTGTTCAATCACAGTACATATTCAAGATCCATTGTATTGGAATAAAAATAAATGAGTAAAGTTGAAAGATATATATACAATTTCGGTTGGCATTATAGACCTTGGAGATGATTAGACGCCCCCAAGTCAGGCTGGAAGGCTTGGCGATCAGAGCTTAACATAGTGAGTGATCAACTAGAAGGAAACCCCTAATAACCAAGGAGGTACTCGAATGTGCATTATAATAGGTCTTGCAGAATATATTTTGACCTCTTGATCTATGACTTTTAATATTTCCTCATATATATTAATCAGAAAATCTGTTTTCTGTTTTGTTATATTTATATTTGTCTGTTACCGCTTTAGAGGTCGCAATTTTTGTTTGATCGTTACTAAACTCGGTATTTAATCGTTTTATGTAAAGAGAAAGATCGGACCTGGGAGAGGGGGGAGGTTTAGAGTGGGAGACTTTAGAAAATTCAAAATATCTTCGTTACTATATGTCGGATCGGAAAAGTGTATATGCAATTAATCTTATTGCAAATTACATTTACTATAAATGTTGTTATATACGTTAATTCTCTATCTTCAATATTAACCGAGATATTTGCATTTTTCAGTTTTCAGCCTACAAAAAAAAAATATCCTGTTATATAATAAACCACATTGTTCGAAGCTTAAATACCAAATATTGTTATCCTGAGACCTTCATTTTACGAGATAGATGTAAATATGTTCTTGTGGCCCCCCTTAAAACCTTAAAGCTGAAATTAAATTCTCATTACTCTATTAATTCAAATTTTTGATGAGAGCAATCCATAATGTCTTTACATAAAGCTAGTACTGTAATTTATAATAAATCAGAATAATTTTTATCTCAATCAATCAAATTTAAGTAGTCCAAAAACTTAGGAAGGCGGGGGGCTCACCAGAACATATTTTCATGTATAACTTCTAATAAATGTCTCTTGAAAAAAGTATTTGGTATTTAAGCTTCGACTGATGTGGTTAATTACATAACTGAGTATTGTTTATGTAACGTGAATAAATGTATATAATAATATTTA
The DNA here is from genome assembly GCA_019009955.1 of Riptortus pedestris. Taxonomy (NCBI): domain Eukaryota; kingdom Metazoa; phylum Arthropoda; class Insecta; order Hemiptera; family Alydidae; genus Riptortus; species Riptortus pedestris. The sequence goes on along the minus strand of CM032230.1, from coordinate 4,145,172 downwards.
CCGTACATTTAATTTTCAATAAGATTTATTATATACATTTTTCGAATCCGTCTTAAAGTAACCGAGATATTTCGAATTTTCAGAATTCTCCACCTCTAAACCCCCCTATCCCTGGTACGACTTCAGCCGTTAACGAACTTGATCTTTCTTTTTGCATAAAACGACTAAATATCGAGTTTGGTAACGATCAAACAAAAATTGCGACCGCTAGAGAGGTAACAGACGCGCGCGCGCGCACGCACACACACACACACACACACACACACACACACACACACACGCACACACACACACACACTCACACATATCTATATATATATATATATATATATATCTTATATATATATATATAGATATATAAAATTGTAACCTCTGTCTATACATTGATTTTTTTAGCGAAATTTCACGATAACTTTTCGTTTTACATGTCATAGACACCATAACTGCATTTTGTTTCTTTGGTGTCTGTTTGTTTGTTTGTTACCTTTTCACGCATAAACGGCTGAACCAAATTTTATGAAACTTGGTATGTATATTACTACTAGCCCAACTTAGACTTTAGGCTATATTAATATATTCTCTAAGACAAACAGGAGTAGGGATTATAAGGGAGGCCTGAAATTAAAAATAGCGATATTTCGTTTCCTATTGCTTTTTCAGCAAATATGCACATAGCATAAGTTGTTTATTTTGTAATTTAGAGTAACTTTTTTTTTTTTTTTTTTTTTTATTTAGTTATATATTATATGCACTTTTGGCCATATACGGAAGTATAAAGGCGTTATACGCTAAAAATTTATAGCGGGAGTCAACAATTTTTATTTGGCACAAAAGACTCAACCGAACTAAATAAAACACTCAGTATGTGTATTAGCACTAATGCCTTCCTTATAATAAGCCATACTAACATTTCTAGGGACGGGGAGGATTGGGGGTTATAATGGAGGCCTGAAATTAATAATAGTGATTTCCTATTGGGGTTTCGGCAAATATGCACATAACAAAAGTTGTTTATTTTGTTATTTAGAGAAATTTGCTCAACACTTCTGTTCAATATGAACTACCAAGTACCTCACCTGAAAAAATTAATTCAAATGAATGTCAATATTTTCTTCTCCTTAATAATTCAAATCTATGCATAATGCACAGGAAACGGGAAATATGACAATATGCAAGGACAGTGAAGTCTTACATAAAAATTAATTTTATTTATTAACAAATCCCCAGAAACGGCGGGTGTTGCCCCTAAACACTGGGACGGGTAAATGTCAAAATATTGTGCAAAATAAAGCCTTGCCAAAAATATACCATCACCACTCAGCTCCAAATGAATTCCCGAGCGAAGCCGGGTATTTGAGCTAGTATATATATATATATATATATATATATATAAATATATATATATATATATATATATATATATATATATATATAGCAGTTTTGAACGGACCTCATGTTTGTCATCTCCTAGGTAGGATCGATGGTCATTGCTCATTTGAAGAACATTTTCGAAAATTGCGTCATGAGTACGACCTCAATAGCAGATTTCCCTGAAGGGAAATCCGAAAAATGTGGTACCTCAAATTCAACAAAAATACACTAATGAAACGGGCATCTTAATCTCATCTCTAGACTTTGTTATATATCACCGAGAGAACGCGGTACTCGCAAACACTTGAGAATGTTCAAAGACTAATTGTCAAAGTTATTTAATCTGTTTGCAAGCACCACTCCGCTACAAGCTATTAACGAATGTGGCCCTTAATGTTGAATGAAACTTACGTCAGGAGTACTGTATTGATCAAATAAACATCTTCTATTCATTAAATAAAATCTTAATTCATCACAAACGCTTATATATCGTGTTTGGTTAAGATCTTCCAAGGGATCCCTGCTGGAACTCAATTATTCATCAGCTACTAATTTTTTTACAGCTTTTATAAACATTCAAATTAAAAAAAAAGTAAATAACAATAATATAATTCTCATATTTATTTTTCTCTCTAGCGTTATTGAACCTATCTGTGTTTTCATTGCTTCTTCGCGTGCTGATTCATAGATAAGCATACAAATGACATTGATAGCGTGTCTTCATAATATTAGTTTGAATGAATTGGAGTGAATTAAGAGGCGTCGGATAGCATTTCGCATTGAATTAAGCATGCATTTATGCAGTTTGCATGGGATTATGCGTGCGGAGGTCTTTGCTAAGCCGTTCCAAGATATGACTTGATGCAGAATTGTAATAGCAATAATCACTTATTATGGCCATGACCGCAATTATTCACATGAATATATGTATTAATCTTATGATATTATTCTGACTAGAGTGCCTTAAAGTTATGGAATTCCGCTTTGTAAACGTGAGTTTTTTTTTTCTCCTCATAGCAACTCTATGAGGAGTTATATATTTGAAAACATGTTCCATTGCCACATGACATATTACATGTATCGATTATGTTTAAATACATTTATATTTTACAATATATACACGTTGATCAACCATCTACTCAAATCTATTACAACCCTCCCTTATAATAGAGCTCCCTGCTCAGGAAAAGGGAAACAGCCTTCACCTCCCTCCCTAGGTTTGATAGACCTATCCCCACCGACCAAGGCAAAGGTATACTCGGGCCTCATTTAAAAAAAAAAAAAAAAAAAAAAAAAATAAATAGACTCAAATTTAATATTAAAAAATAATAATAAAATAAAATATTAAAATAAGTAAGATAATTACAAATAAAATTAATAAATGAAAAGAAAAAAAAATAAGAAAAAAACCAACAAATCAATTAAAGTTAAACTCACCCGATGTTTAATTTGCGAGTCTAGGCAAGGTACATATATTGAGTTATAATTCCCATTCCTCATAATCAACTTTACATTTTAATGTATTTTTGCTACATCCATATCTATACTTTTTATAAACTTTATAAGTTCTTTATTATATTTATTAAATATAATATGAGGTGGTTCTGGCCAATTACCTCATTTTAAAATTATGTTCATTATTAAATTTAATACATACTAATTAAATGTTGAACAATCATAAAGTATATGTAAAAACGTTTGTGCTGCCTGTGAGTCGCAAGTACACTGGTCATTGTTTTGAATTTTAAATCTTGTTAAATCCTGTCCATGTTCCGTTAGAAATTATGTACATTTGTAATGGTGACTCTTAATTGTATTGTAGTTGTTGTGAGTTATATTTGGTATGCATTGATGTAAGCTGTAAGATTTGTTACATATCGTCCATTCTCTGCTCCACTTATGTATTGTTCGGTACTTAAGTCTTTTTTAATGTAAAAAAGAGAATTCTGGGATTATTTTTTTATCTGGAGCTGCTTCCTTTGATAACGTCTCAGCTTGTTCGTTTCCAATATTTCCTGAATGGGCTTTTATTCAGTCTATATGCACGGGTAGATTTCAACACGAGTTTGATTAGTGCACAAGCCTACTTTATTTACTAACGAACGCGCTATGAGAAAATATTAAATACCAACAAATAAATAAAAGCCGTTATGCACACACACTAACAGTTTATTAGATTATTTACTAAACGATGCAGATGCAATCCAAATGCATCATAAATATTCCACTTATTAGTGTCATTCAACATATGTATTATGCAAGTGGTACACTAACAAAAAGTTAATCGATCTCATCATGACAGTTACGCTCAATAAAATGCAAATATCTCGGTTAATATTCAAGATAGAGAATACAAGTACGTAACAATGTTTATAGTAAATTTGATTTGCAATAAGATTGGTTCTATACAATTTTTCGATCTGACTTAAAGTAACGGAGATATTTCGAATTTTCCAAATTCTCCATCTCTTAACCCCCCCCCCTCTCCCTGGTACGATTTCAGCCGTTAACGAACTTGATCTATCTTTTTACATAAAACGACTAAATAAGGAGTTTGGTAACGATCAAACACAAATTGCAACCACCAAAATGCTGATGAAACGTTTTGGGCAGAGTCTAGTCCAAAGGCTCCACGACCCAACCCCTAATCCCCTAGATATAGTACCTACAAGGCACGAACCCAATGACGAGAACCAATTCTTAAAGGAACAAAAGTTCGTCACATTGGGGCTGCGTGAAGTAAGCAGATTTCCCACACGAAGGTATACAATAGATAAATATGCATACAGGTAACACTACCGTGAATGAAAGTGAATAAACACAAATGGTAATGAGAAATCTTTCAGTCGATTTACAATAAAATTTAATAATCTCTACAACTGAAAGCGACTGAATTGTAAAGATACAGGCCGACTAACCTTCTAGCGCTGAATACATAGACAGATCGGAAAGACAAACAATTAATGAAATATGTCTGAATATAACGTATTCATTTTATTGAAAACAATTTACTGAAGCTAGTGCTGTAATTTGTAATGAATCAGAATCAGTTTTATCTCAATCACTCGAAGTTTAGTAATCAAAGAACAAAAGAACGGGGGTGGGGGTCAATAGAACGTATTTGCATATATCTCACAAAGTAAAAGTTCAATGAAAACAATATTTGGTATTTAACCTTGTAATGAAGAATTTCATGATATATCAGCTACTATAAATATGATATTAGTAGGAGTGGGGGTTTACTAACAGCGGAAAACTATGAAATCCCAATATCACGGTTAATACTCTTTATATGGGAAATATGTATAAAATATTTGTAGTAAATTTAATTTTCAATAAGAATGTTTCTATACAATGTTTTGATCCGACGTACAGTAACAGAGATATTTCGAATTTTCGGAATTCCTTCCCTCTAACCCCCCTCCCAATTGTCCGATTTCAGCCGTTAACGATCTTGATCTTTTCTATATTCTTTTACATAAAACTACTAAATATCGAGTTTGGTAACGATTATCATTTATTATTTATTAATGTCCACTTTTTTCAACTCAGGCTAATTGGGACGGGTTATCTATAGGTTACCACCATTTTCTAGCCAGGGTGGGATTTTAGGATGTTATTTAATGAATTTCGTCACTAAATAATACCCTTTGCCCGCTTTAACTCGCATGGCTACCCTGAGCCCCTTGGTAACGATTAAACAATAATTGCGATTGCTAGAACGGTAGCAGACAAATATATGTAAATATATATATGCAGTTTTGAACAGACCTCATTTTCGTCACCTAGGGCTAGATGGCGTTAACAGACAGGCTTTAGCGGTCGCGATTTTTGTTTGATCATTACGAGACTTGATATTTAATCGTTTTATCTAAAAAGAAAGATCAAGTTCGTTAACGGCTGAATTCGGACAAGTGAGAAGGGGTTTAGAAGGGAAGCTCGAAAATTCAAAATATCTCCTTTCTTATACGTCGGATTGAAAAATTGTATAAAATTTATTGAAAATTAAATTTTACTATAAATATTGTCATACACATTGATTCTATACCTTGAATATTAATCGGGATATTTGCATTTTTCAGTTTTCAGCCTTTAGCAAACCCCCACTTCTTCCCATGTTACATACACTGTACTTTTTTATGCAATAAACCACATCATTCGCAGCTTAAATACCAGATATTGTTTTCAAGAGACCTTTATTATAGGTAATACATGCAAATATGTTTTAGTGTCTCCGTCCCATCTTAAGTTCTTGGACTACTAAAATTTTATTGATTGAGATAAAAATTATTCTGATTCATTATAAAATACAGTGCTAGATATATAAATAGTTTTCAATTAAGTTAATATTTTATATTCTGATATATTCCAGTATTTGTTTTTCTTTCCGGTAAAAGGTTGGCAGATCTGTTTGTTTACACTCCAGACGCTTCCCGTCGGGAGGTTTTCTATTATCGTTAGAATTTAGTTTCCTAATATTGACGGTGCTCTTTGTTACCAGTATGTAGATTTTTCTGTAGTTACACTTCAAGAGGGAAATTTGCTCAGTAAGCCACCATCGGTGAGTAGCCACTTGTTTAATAGTGTTTTTATCCTTCTATAGTGACAATATCCAGGCGAGTAAATGTTGAAGGCACCCATAATGCAGAGAGGCGTATATATTTATGGACTGGTAAATATCGAGAGGGAAGAAAGTAAATATAAAAGAGGGCGAGGGGGGAGAATGGAGTCTTTGTGCAGACAGCTCTCCTGCAAATCCTGGGGGAGACCTACCCTTAATGGCCGACAGGCTCCCGACATATTTCCCTTATACACTAGGACAGATTTTTAAAATTCCCTTATTTCCCTTCCTAGAACCTTGTCCCTGGGGGCCATTCCTAACATTGAGAGTCATTTAAAGTCCAGACTCCCTCAACAATGTCAGCTGCATCATTGCGATGTGAGAGGGAGTGAAGGTCAGCTTATTGTCTCCGTTTCCCAGGAATAACCTAACTGATTATTGCACATATTTACGTGATCCACTTATTATGTTAATTATTCTTGGCCGCTTAGCATAAACTGAACTGCCATTTTCTAATTTTGCCTAAAGTAGGTTAAAGCTTATTTCTTTCTAATAAAGTTTTAAGTTATACATGAATCTTAACAAAGATAATTATTTAGCCGCCCCCTAACTAAAATAAATCAGTAGCTTGACACAAGCGCTAGAGAAATATCCTACATCTGCCTTGCCAGGATTCCTTGGAACGTTAGACTCTCCTGTTGAATGTTTCTGATCTAGGAGCAGGAACCTCTAGTTTTGAGTTTCCATAGGAGTCACAAATGCATTTTTTTCAAGTTGTAATATCGAGCTCATCCTGCAATGTTGCGAATTAAGCAGCCTGCTGCAATTATCTACTTTCCAATGGGCAAATATTAGTTTTAAACTATTGATTCCCTACAATTGTTGTATACACTTTTTCTTGACAAAAATATTAAGCGAGTTATTCGTATATTCTAGTTATCAGTCTTCAGCAAACCTCCACTACAACTATTCTGGTCGCGCGAGTTAAGGCGTTGGTCTCGCCTGGTAGACCTAGAGTGACGGGTTCGATTCCTGCAGTAGAAATTTATTTAGTAACGGACTCATTAAGTGAACTCCTTGGGCCCACCTTGGCTAGAAAAGGGTGGTAACCTGTAGATATCATGTCCCGATTAGCCATAGTAGCTTAAAGTGGACGTAAATATTAATAACCAAACATATATAACATAATATCTGTTAACGCTCTAGTTGTTACAATTTTTGTTTGATCGTTACCAAACTTGATATTTAATATTAGTTTAGACTGGAGGGTTTTCGAAAATTCGAAGTATCTCCGTTATTTAACGTCGGATCTAAAAATTGTATAAAGATAATCTTATTGAAAACTAAATTACTATAAATATTGCTATATACATTTATTCTCTATCTTGAATATTAACCGAGATATTTAGATTTTTCAGTTTTCTGCCTTCAGCAAAACACCCTCTTCTACTAATATTACAAAAACAATATTCTGTTATATAATAAACCACTTTATTCGAAGCTTAAATACCAAATATTGTTATCAAGATACATTTATTATTTGAGATACATGCAATTATGTTCTGGTAACCCCCCCCCGTAATAAGTTTTTGGACTACTAAAATTTGATTGACTGACATAAAAATTATTCTGATTCATAATTTATAGTACTCGCTATTGTAAATAGTTATTATGCCTTGACAAGGAAGGAAAGGGGGAGGGGTAAGAGGGAAGGAATTTCAAAAAATCAAAATATCTCCG